>CAJQZJ010032218.1:3775735-3800782 GCA_907164525.1 Lophiomys imhausi | reverse complement strand
GCAAACCATATAACAGGACCAGACAACAGAGACAAACCCAGGACACAAGAGATAGAAATCTCACAAACCAGACAACAGAAATAGGCCCAAGACATAGAAATCTCACCTCCAAGTGGGTTCTTGTGGAGAATGGGATGGCCGCAATTTCCCGGCCAACGCACCAAATGAAAGACCCGGGGGAGGGAAGTACCTCACCCGACACTCAGGATATCACGGCCGCCCCAAAACTCGCAAGAGACCATCTTGATGCAATCACAAGAGGTTTATTTCGGGGGGAAAAAGAGGGAAAAGGGGGGGGCTCAGTGCACTGAGGGACGCCACTCGTATCCCACGCAGGGCTAGGAGTCGCGACCCCCACGCAGGGCTAGAGTAGAATATTAATAGGGGAGCACCACAGATTAAGGGGCGGGGGGAAATTACAGGTGGGAAGTACCAGCCCAGCCCATCGTTTACCACAACCCAAGGGGGAGGGGAAATACAGCTGGAATGTACCAGCCCATTAGTTAGTCAGCGGGAAACATCCTACATCTGTTTGTCTCAGGAATGAATCTAATCTTGTGGTCAGCCAGTTCCTGAAGCCCTGGGGGCCCGTGGCCCAATTGATCTTCATTCTTGGTTTTAACCTGTTTATGGTCAGCTAAGTTCCGGGAGTCACCTGGCAGCTGGCTGGCTCTACTGCCGACTTAGGGGGTCTTTTAATAATTTTCATTCCCTTCATTTTCACTTCTTTTTCCATCTGTGGTTTTTGTTTCTTCCCGGTAAGTTTTCCCCAGCAAAGAGACCGAATGAAAGTTGAAGCACTTCAGAGAACACTGGAGAAGACAGAACACAGGAAGGAGCTAACTATATCACCCCCTGGCAGCCCTTCCAAGTCTACAGGTCCTGCACTTAAGAGTAGACACACAGCGATTAAAAACATTTGAGAAAAAATGCACCTGTTCTAAACATACAGAGACAACTTCTTGCCATCATTACACACGATACAGTATAGATGCTATTTCTGCCCCATTAACATTATGTAGATATGATAAGTAGTCTAAAGAATATTTAACATATGGGAATATATGTGTAGGTTCTATGCAAATTCTATACCAAAATATGTTTATATGTTAATATCTTTATGAGGACTTGAGTGCCTATGTGTATGGGTAGCTGCACGACCTCCAGAAGCAATTTCTCATGGGAACCAAAGGGCAACATGCAGACCAGGCAGCAGAAATCACTGTTTGTGTACCAAGTAGGCCAGGGAGCTCTGGGGGGAGAGGAAGACAGCTGCTCCACTCCTTCATGACGTATTTGTGCAGAAACATTGTAATCACATCACAGAGCATGGGACTTCTGAGATAAAATCTTCACCCAGTCCTTGATTTAAGGATGAGGAAAGGGAGGTTCCAAGTCCAAGACAATGGTGTGGCCGGGGTTAAGCAACCACTTACAGGGTAGGTTTTTGGGGTTCAATTGGCTGGTGCTGAGGCCAAGGTCCCTAAGCACATTTCTGGACATCATTATTGCTGTGGTTCATGAAGACTCTAGAGAAATGTTCCCCAGAGAGCGAACCAGTATTTAAATGTGGAAACTTCAGGCATCAATCAATGTGCTCTCCTCTTTCCTCCCTTGGTTTTTCTTCGAGGCTCCTTTGTTGTTTCCCAACTTAATCAATTCTCTTTAAAATCCCTGATGAGATTTGTAATAACCATATATTAAAACAAGACGTGTTGTTGTATGTCAGTTCTGAAATCGAAATTAAGCATTGTCTATCAGAACACCCCAGGAGACCCCGATGCTGCTGGGTCTTGGTTCCAGGAACTGTTTTCATTGGCTGTAATCTAAATGCCAGTCTCCTCTGATAGGAGAGGACATGAGGCTCAGAGTTTGAAGGACAACACACATGAGGGCTGCGGTAGCAGCGTTCATATGCTCCCCCCAGGCTCAATCATTAGAGCCCTCATAGTGCCCAAATCTTAGGCCCCCGTTTGCTTGCTGCAGCCTTGGCAAGCCAGTGTCTCCAGATTTGCCATTTGTTTGGGGTTTTTTGTTTTGCTTTTGTTTGTTCGTTTTCTTTTAAGAGCTGTAAGTCCAGTTACTTAACTACCTCATCTGGAGTAAAAGTTAAGCATTAAGATCCGAAAGGCTAAGCACTTGGTGAAAAACAGCTGTTTGCCTCTGGTAAGTCTCTACAAGAAAGAGATTGAAGGCAAGTCAGGAAGGTTAGAATCTCACTTCCGTACATGCAGAAAACCACCCGTTCCTTTCAGTGCTAGACTGAACTCATCTGCCAAAGATTTCTTTCCAAGATATTGGTATCAGCTATGCTAGGAGTAGCTTTGTGGTGTATAAACCAAAGGCACTGCCCCAGAATGGGGTAAAGCCTGTGGTCTTCAACAGCTGGGGAGTCTGCCGTCTAGCTCCCTGTGTAGGGTGACGCTGTGGAATGCCCACCCATAGAAACTCAAATTTGCTCTTCTAAAATCAAAACATTGTAAGAGACCTAACAGGCCTATGCAAACTTTTCTCAGGGCTGGGGAAAAGCCTTGGTCCATAAAGTGCTTGAGGACTTGACCATGTAGAAAGCCAGGTGTGCTTGCCCACGCTTGTCATTCCAGAGCTGAGAAGGTGAGACAGGCAAGTTCCGGGGGATCACCAGCAAAGTCCAGGGAGAGGCCCTGTCTGCAAAAGAAAGACAGATGGCTTCTGAGGAATGACACCAAGGTTGACCTCTGGCCTCTATGCACATCTGAACACACACATTTGCAATTACAAACAATACAATTCTCATACTTCAGGATGCACTGAGAGAGTTTCATAAGCCAAAAAAGTAAAGTATCAAGATTACCATAAATGATTTGGGTTGAAAAGACTTAAATATGGGGTAAAATATTTCATTATTAAAACACCCTTACCTGAAGATTATTGTTCTTCTTTCTCCAAATGGACTGTGCAGGCTCCATAAGTAGATGTGCAGAAGCCATTAACAATGGTCACATGATATACCCAACATGGATTAAAATCCAAGGCCACACTGGACCAGTGTCCAAGTCAACTCTGAACCACATGCTGACAGTGCATTTATCTTACAAAGAAACAGCAGCATTCCCAGGAGGAGACAGGTGTCACAGTGGCTCTAATTACCACATTCTTCAGTCAGGGAAGTTTTATTATTTCCTATGAGTGCTGACAGCAGATTACCAATGAAGCAATTCAACTTGACAATTTCTAACCACCCAGAAGAGGATCTCTGGGGAAAACCGCCTGAACTATTTATGTGTGCACATGTGCACACACACCACTCCTGCAAAGCAGGAGGTCCCTTCCAGTTATCATGCCCTTGCATCCTCTTACAATCCTGTCTGTTACATTAATTACTTAGCTAGCTTCTTTCTCAAAAATAATCTCGGCGATAGACCTACTCATCTGTACCCTCTTAATTTCAACCCTTAATTGCATCACTCACTGGCTTGCCTCAGTTTCTTCAACTATAAAATGAGAACAGCAATGCTACTCTCCATAGATGACTTTCTTACGCACTGAATCCCGCCAGCAAAGTTCCTTTCCTTCTCTCAGGCCACATGGGTGAAACACAATGAGGAACAAAGCTTTGTAGGGAGGCAGAGGAGAAGACTGGAGCCTCGCAAGAGGCTCTATTGTTTCCAGGGACTTTGAAGCTTAGGCAGAATGTCAAATGATCCCCTTTGAAGGTTCTCTGAATAGTCAACGTGAAGAATATTGACTGATGTGTGCCAGCGTACAAGCCAAGGTGGCCTCTGCCCTGGTCGCCTACCATGAACTATAAATTGATGATATTTGAAATAATGAGGAATACTGGAGCCAGTCAGAAAGGATTCTGCATTCTCATAAATAGCAACATTCATCACTATAATGTCTGCCAAAGGTGGTCATGAATGTAGATTACCCTCAGCTCTTCTGAGGCCAGTGAGGACAGGACAGTGTGTATCTGAAAATAGTATTTCACTGTTCCCAATCCCACTTCTAAATATTTCATGAGATTTTTGAGATACCTGCCCATGCTACTGTTTGATAGATTCACCTATGTGCTATTAAATCAACCCAATCAAATCACTGACTTCTTGACTTCCAGAAACCTCTAAAGTGTAGACTTAATTCTACAATGTGGACAGCAAGTATGACTTTCTCCTAAGAAAGAAGAACTATACTGAATCAGTCTGCTCTGACTATGCTGTGCTGCAGTAACAAACAGACCCAAGGACTTTAAACAGCAAAGACTTATTTCTCATTCATAAGACATGTCCTCTGTAGCTCTGTTTACATCCTGTTCACTGCAAGTGGTATGCCATCCTCCTATCAGGGGAAAACAGAAATGGAAAAGCACCCCATTTCTGCTTTCAATTTATTAGTCATAGAAAGTCTTGTGATAGAGCCTGGTGTCAGTATAATGGTACAATATAATTATCTCGTGGAGATTTGGAATAAATAACTGAGATCAATGATTTAATCTACCACAAGTCCCCTCAGAGTTTTTGAAAAATGGCATATAGAGTTGAAAACTTTTTGTGAGGTACAGTTAAGATGTATGGTGGTCATTAATTCATACCATAAGGCCATCCAGCACTCAGATGGATATGGATCCTAGATTAGAGGATCTAGGATTGTGCCCTGTTCCTGTTGGACTGAGGCCATAGGCATCAGTGAGCCCATCAACGGAAGCAGAAGCAGTGGGCATCAGGCTATTGGCAAACCTGCAAGCCAGTGTGTAGCAGCCCTGACCACTTTGGGTTCTCATAGCACAGTGAACCCTCTGCCAGTCTGAATCCTTGACTGGCTCAGGGCAGTAGACCCCTTGCCAACTCACAGAGGACATGACACATGACTGAGCAGTGACATCATTTTGAGCAGGGCAACTGAGACTAGTTGCTCGTTTCCATGGCAAATCTACCCTGCCTTTCCTGATACAAAATGTCACGGTGACACTGTCACAAGTGGGTCCATTGCATATGCCAAGCACACCAGATTCGCCAGGAAATGGGTTTGCAGCTAGCATCTTTGCAGAATGCCTTCTTCCTGCTGTAAATTCACTCTTTCCCGGGGAAGACTTTAGTACCAAACAGGCTAATTTTAATCTGTCTCTGTTCTGGCAAGTTGGTGTGTCTGGACACATCATATTCCTTAACTTTACCATAGCTTTTTTTCATATATGGAACATGTATTTCATATGTGTATGTATGTGTGTGTATATATATACATATATATATGTGTGTGTGTATATATATATACACACACACACATACACATCTCCCATAGTATCACACTTGCAAGCCTGTAACCAAACTTTTTAAAATCACTAAATATTTATTGATAACTATATTCACTTATACAAAATATAAACACTTAACTACTAACCCTACAAATTCCTACAACCCCTATGACCTAACCACTAAACCTATTGATAACTATTACAACTATTTTCCTAACCTTTTAGAAGGATACAGTCTCTGGGGCAGATCCTCAGTCGTCAGGAACACAGTCTCTATGGTAGACTCTTTAATGCACTTAGCAGTCTTTTTTTCTGGAATATCTCAGATGCAGGTTCATCAGGGTAAGTTGGCTATGGTGGTTTCACCTTAAATAAATCTTGAGGCTTTCTTCTCTCTGGGAGTCCTCAGCCATCTGTAGGCCAACTTATTTCCTTCGTATCAGCAACTCTGCCGCTCTGCCTCAGTCTTTAAAGCTGGCCACAGTTTCGTTTAGGCCACTGTTCGGACAGGTCAAACTCCTCTAGGCAAAAGCTGAGCCACAGGGTTTAGTCCTTGGCCTTTTTCTGTCTTGCTGAGGCTTTCTCTGCTCACCAGCTTCTTTCTGCCTCAGGGAGATCTGGCCATCAGTTCACCAGCACTTTCTCCATCCGACGATACAAACTACTCGTTGTCCTTTCTAGTGTGAGGAATCGCAAGCATGGGAGCTCTCTAGCATGGAGCTCTGCCAGGCTCATCCACTTGTCCTTAAATAGGATGGCTCCTTGTTCCACCTGTTTCAGCTTAATTTGGGCTCCACCCACTTAGCAGCTGAAAATAATGCCAGGCCAAATACCTTGGGTTTTTTGGTCCATTAAGTCTTTCCTATTTTTCCTGGCTTCAACCTTGTTTTTTAGTCCATTAAGTCTTTCCTGTTTCCTGTTTTTAGTCCACAAGCTGATAAGCCAATTGGTCACAGCCAAGTTGATCTTTTTGCCCCAAATTAAGAGACTGTATCAGAAACCCCTAGATATTTACTAAATCTAATTTAATTAATCTAACTCCCTACACAAGCCTTTATGATGGAACCTGCTCTACACTATCTGCCTCATATATGTACAGAGTAGCTGTGTGGTTATACATATTTTCTTATCCTCATCACTGTCAAGTATTTGGCAACCACTGGTTGCCTTTTTTCATATTTGTTTATTTATTTATATATTTATTTATTTATGTGGGGTGCATGTGTACATGTGTATGCATACAGAGTGGCTCATATGTGGAAGTCAAAGGAAACTTGTCAGTTCTCTTGATCCTGAGAATAAAACTCAGGTCACCAGGCTTGGCGGGACACACCTTACCTGCTAGCCAGCTCACTGGCCCACTGATCATTTCAATAGATGTCTTCCCTGGTTTGTTTTCAGGCCTTAAAACAAGTTGAGCCAGGCGTGGTGGCGCACGTCTTTAATCCCAGCACTCGGGAGGCAGAGGCAGGCGGATTTCTGTGAGTTCAAGGCCAGCCTGGTTTACAAAGTGAGTCCAGGACAGCCGAGGCTACACAGAGAAATCCTGTCTCGAAAAACCAAAAAAACGCTGGGTGGTGTTGGCGCACACCTTTAATCCCAGCACTTGGGAGGCAGAGGCAGGCTTATCTCTGTGAGTTCAAGGCCAACCTGGTCTACAAAGCGAGTCCAGGATAGCCAGAGCTGTTACACAGAGAAACCCTGTCTCGAAAAACAAAAACAAAAACAAAAAAACCAAGTTGAAAGACCATTCCCATTTGACAAATAATGAACTTTGGCTCCTAGATGAGGCCTGGGGATGGAAATGACTTCCCCAGGGTCACACAGCTGAAGTGGTAAAGTCAAGATCAAACCTCAGGCTGTCCAGCTCCCACCCAACTGCCCATCGCCTCTCCAGAGAAGCCCCCTCCATAATGCACACTTCAGGACCACCATGGTGATGGCCCCGACTACACCACTGAGCCCACATCTGCCTCTCCAGAGAAGCCCCCTCCATAATGCACACGTGAGGACCATGGTGATGGCCCCGCACTGAGCCCGTATCAAGGCCTGATCTGTGTCATCTCTTAGTATGAACTCCCCTGCCCTAAGCTCAGCTAGCCTGACCAAGGGAGGCAGGCAGGGTGGCCCACGGGGCTGGGAAGATCACTCAGAAGGTAAATGCTGGCCTTATAAGCATGAGGACCTGGGATTGATCTTCCGAACCCATGTTTTAGAAAGCATGGTGGCATGTGTATGTGATCCCAATGCTAGCAAGGAGAGAAAGGTGGCTCCCTGAGGCTGACTGGCCTGCCAGAGTAGCCTATGTGTCAAGTTACAGGCCACAATAGACAGTGTTACACAAAAACTAGTGACAGGATCCTGAGGAACATCTAAGACTGTTCTCTAAACTCCACACTCTACATACATGCATACATACATACATACATACACACATACATACATACATACACACATGTACACATACAATACATACATACACACACACACACAGGAGCATGCACACACATATACATACAGAAAATAAAGGAATAAAGTTAAAAACATAAAGCAAAGGCAGTCCTCTGGCCTTTTCTCTCTAGGTCTAACCAGTTCACTGTGCCGGCAGAACTCTGGACCAATCTGATCCAGTGTGGCCCAGTGTAATGCCAAGCATGCAACCCAGAAGCCAGCTGACAAATTATGGGGAAGGAAAAATAAAAATCTAACTTTAAAAAAGAAGAATCGATTGTAAGAAGAATCAATTTGAGTCCGGACTCCCTTCCAGAAAGTACCATGGTGAAGACATCAATTTAAGCCAGCCTCATTCAGCTTGGCTGAGGTCTCCACTTCACTGTGAAACACCAGCAAGAGGCTGATGTAGGAGAAAGAGGATGATGATGGTGATGATGGTGGTGATGATGGTGATGGTGACTATAGTGATGATGATGATGGTAATGATGGTGATGATGGTGATGATGGTGATGATAATGGTGATGATGGTGATGGTGATGATAATGGTGTTGATGATGATGGTGATGATGGTGATGATAATGGTGATGATGGTGATGATGATGGTGATGATGGTGATGGTGATGATAATGGTGATGATGGTGATGGTGATGATGCTGCTGATGGTGATGATGGTGATGATGATGATGGTGATAAGGATGATGATGGTGATGATGGTGATGGTGATGATTGTAATTCTCTAGTCACAAAATCATTCTTAGAGGATTTTAATTATCTATTGATTAAATACATTTCCTTTTATATTTTCTCAAATATTTTTACATAGCATGGTATTTATAATATGAGGCTTGTCAATAATGACATATAGAATAACACATAAAACACTGAGGAGACAGGGCCACAAGAACTGATTCTAAACTAGACCAACATTATATTGCTGCTGTCTCCAAATTAAGTAGGTTCAATTCAACTTACAAAACTAAAGTGATAATAAATATTGTATTTGCTTCTGATACTTAAATTTAAGGGTAGGAGGAGCAAGAGGCCATTCACTGACCCACTACATATGGGACATGACCATATATATGTGAGGTTACCAAGTCCAGCACAAGCAGGGTAGAGTGAATCTGGCACAGATGTGTTCCAGCTGTTGATGGATAAGCTAGCAAAAAACCCACCTTGGCTGGACACACCCATCCCTGGTATGGAAGAGACTCACCTCATAGAATTTTGCAAATCCCTATGATGTTGGCATTCGAGAGACACAGGCAGAAAGATCATTTCAAGTTCAAGGCCAGCCTGGTCTACACGGTAAGTTACAAACCAGCCTAGAGCTACATGGGAGACCCTACCCCCACCTTCAAGGGAGACCCTACCCCCACCTTCAAAAGTCACCTATGCTTCTCATGGTTCCATGTCCCTTTCCACTCCCCTTTACTTCTCAGCTCTCCTCCTACATGACCCTAGAAAGAACTGCCAATTGCTCTCATTGCCCTTGAAGGCTGCCTTGTCTCTAGCACTCCTCCCTGATGCCCATGGCTCCCTGACACATGGTCTACTTCCACTCTCCTCTGAAAGCTATTCCTCCTCTTCCCTGTGACCTCGGAGCCTGCTCCATCTGGAGCTCTACTCTTCCTCTCCTGGTAACTCCAGGCAGGTCATGGGATTTCATTACTAACTTCTGCATGTGGCGTTAAGCTTCTTCCTTGGGCCATAACATCTCTCCCAACTTCTCTGCCCAGAGATCCAACTGCATAGTTGGCCTGCTCATTTAGGTGCCCCACAAGCTCATGGAGCCTATGCAGGAGATGAGACTACACAGCTCACCTGTCTGCTCTTCTCTCCATCCTCCCCATGAGCATCAGTGATATCATCAACACAGTGACATGGGCCAAAAAGGCAGCATCCTCCTGCTCACACCTCCTTCCTTACATGGAGAACACATCCACTTTCACCTCTGCAGTTGATGCCCCAGATCCAGCTGTTGGGTGTGGGGCCACAGCCTTCACCTGGTCCCTCTGTGAATGACCTCTGACAGAAGCCAAGGCACTCCTAACAAAATAACAATAGGAGCCAATCATCTCTCCTACTTAAAAGTCACCAGCAAGCTGGGTATGGAGGCACATGCCTTTAATCCCAGCACTCCAGAAGAGAGGCCAGTGGACCCCTGTGAGTCTGAGACCAGCCTGATCTACAAAGCATGTTCCAGAGCAGCCAGGGCTGTGTTGTGAGACCTTGGCTCAAAAATAAATAAGTCATTAAATTTTTGAAAGCTTCCAGAGAGATTCCCTGTACCTCAGGAAAGTCTAGATACCTTGTGAGGTTTTCCAGAGTCCTTGTGGCCAGCCTCTGCCTTCACCTATCTCCAGCCACTTGCTTACCTAACTCAAGCTGAGCCACATGAGTTTTCAATTCTTTCTCAGGGAAGCCTTCTCAGAAAATGCCCATAAGAGCCACTTCCTGCTCATTGAACATGGCACAGGAACTGCCCGTAGGAGCCACGCCCTGCACACTGAACACAGTGCGGGCTGTGTGCTCATCACTGCTGGTAAATATCCCTCATCCATTCAATTATTAGCCATCAGGCTGTGAGCTCTGTAAGAATGGTACCTTGCCTTACTCAGTGCTGTGCTCCCAGAGTCCAGGGTCAAGTAAATTATAAATGAATGAAATATCCTGTAGGTCACAAAGCAGAACCAGTTTGGCTTCTTAAGTACACAGGAGGGAAACAAAAAAAACGTTTAGTCTTTTAAAGTTGCCAAAAGTCCACAAAGTCGGCAGTTGTGGTCAGCCCGAAGCTTCTGTCTTCTGTGGGACTCACTCCGGAGAGCCAGGTGGGTCAGGTGACTCCCACTGAGCTGCAGACTAGACACCTATGCTTGGTATCTCTCCCCAACAGGGTGACTTTTGTTCCCATCACAACCCGTACTCCAAAGCAGTCACTCACTCCTCTGATATTCTACCCCTCAGTAAACGGAACTCTGATCTCTCAGCTGCCTAGGTCACAGATCTGGCTGTCATCTCTCCCTCTATCCTTCCCTCTCTTAATGCTTTGTGGACCAACAGCTCCTCAAGCCCTGGGTTGCAGCTAGTTCATGGGCTCCTAGACTCAAAGAAGGCATACTTCCTCTAGACTCTCCACTGCCATCTGCTGGAAAACTCATGTCATAAATATACAAATCTATGGCTCTCAGATAAGGGATGTACAGTAAACAACCTACACAACCATGAATGGTGGCCCTGATTGAATTTGTCCATATAGTCCTGTACTTCTGACACCCTGACACCCTCACCTCTTCAGTATCTGGGGTGCACCTCCCTGTGTCCTGTCTCTGGACCATTACACTGCTTCCAAGCTGGTCTCTGATAATAGTCTCATATCTGGGATATCTCCCTCCACCCTGTGTGGAATAACCTTTGAAACAAATCCCCCTTCTTTATTCCCTAGCCAAGTGCATCCCTGGTTGCTTTGGTGGAGCTAAAGAATAAAAACCAATCACTTTTGCATGTCACAATGTGCAACCTGTCCAAAAAACCCTGTCCCCCACTCTGCTACACACAAGCACATGAGCCCTGAGCTCATAGTGGGCTAACTCACATCTGGCCTTACACCTACGGTGGCACTAGATCTGCCTCAGATGTCCCCTCTCTTCCTTTCTGACAACTGCTCAACCCAGAACCTCCAAAGGAGCCGTTTGGAAGGCTTGGCAGACTCAGAAGCCCTCCCTGTGCCTCTGATGCTTTTCCATAGAGGTGACAGGCCCACGTGGGTGGCTCCATCTGACTGTTAGGACAAAAGTTGCCTTTTGTCTTCTATTTTCAGCAAGTACTACAATCTGGGCTGTTATTGGTGCTTGATAATAGAGATAAAATCAGTAATTTCTTATAAACAAGGTCCGACCTTTTTGAATGTATCTCAGACCTATGATGTTTCCTCCTCACCTACCATGTTATCAGGAGCCAGGCAACACCCAGCCTTCCTCTGGAGGTGCCACGTTGGTCATGTTTGTTCTCTTTGTGGTTTAAATATGGCCCCATGGGTTGAATACTTGGTATCTATAGTTTGCGGTACTGTTTAGGAAGTTTATGGACCCTTCAGGTGGTGGGACTTAGCTGGAAGAAATGAGTCATTGGGGCAGAGCTTGAGAGTTTCAGCCTGGCCCTGTTTCTAGTCCAAGCTCTTTGCTTCTTTGATCTGCCCAGACGGGACATATCAGCAACACAATCATGCTGCCACCACCTCAGACGTCCCTCCTTGTCTCAGATGGACTCCACCTTCCCAGGCCATAGGTCCAGGCCCCCTCAAGTTGTTGCCATCAGCCATTCCCCCAGTGATAAGAAAAGCATACAATGCTTCACTGAAAGTCTGCTCCTTATTCTGTGAAGTCCTTTCCCCACTCAGGGGTCGACATGCATTTCATAAACTCTATGTGACATGAACAGACTGTCTGAAGCAGAAATCCAAAAGGTGGACTTGTCCCCACATTCAGTCTCAGAATTTCATACAAGAGTCTGCAGAATAGAAGTGTGACCCCATCCTGTTTGAAGAAGACCTTGTTGTCCACTGAAAGCTGGTGAAGCCAGAACACAGGGCTGTGAGAGCAGCAGTCCTTAAGAGATAATCCAATCAAAAAATGGGGAAGAGAGCTAAACAGAGAATTCACAAAGGAGGAATCCCTCATGGCTGAGAGACACTTGGAGAAATGCTCAACATCCTGAATCATCAGAGAAATGCAACTCAAGACGACGCTGAGATTCCATCTCACACCTGTCAGAATGGCTAAGACCAAAAGCTCATATGACACCACATGCTGGTGAGGTTGTGGAGAAAGGGGAACCCTCCTCCATTGCTGGTGGAAGTGCAAGTTTGTACAACCACTATGGAAATCAGTCTGGTAATATCTTAGAAAACTTGGAATAGCTCTACTTCAAGACCCAGCCATACCACTTCTGGGTATACATCCAAATGATTCCTCACCAAACCACAAGAAGTTTCCTCATCTATGTTCATAGCAGCCTTATTTGTAACAGCTAGAAACTGGAAACAACCCAGATGTCCCTCCACCAAGGAATGGATAAAAAAAAAAAAAAAACTGTAGTACATCTACACAATGGAATACTACTCAGCCATCAGAAACAACGAAATCATGCAATTTGCAGCCAAATGGATGGACTAGAGAACCTCATCCTGAGTGAGCTAACCCAGACTCAGAATGATGCACATGGCATCTATTCACTTATAATTTTAGCCATATAGTACAGGATAACTACACTACAGCCAATGCACCAAAGGGAACATGGACATAGACTTTGTTTCCTGTCAATGAGACACTTTGCCCTAGTGGTGATGCCTTGTAGGCCCCCAGTGTATGAGGAGGCTCTTGGCCCTCATATGACTGCTGAACTGGGGTGGGGGACTGATATGTAGAGACATTCCACTCCAGAGGAGTGGGATGGAAGGGATAGGGGGTAGAGGGTGGGAGGGCAGGACTGGGAGGGGTTGAAAGAGGGCACTGTGATGGAGATGTAACCTGAAGTAATAAACATAAAAGAAAAAGAAAAAAAAAGAGTTCATTCCACCTACTCGCGTGCACTGAGGCCCTTGATGTCGTCCAGAATCACCACCAAGTCCCAACAAGTGAACCTCTTGGGAGACAAGGTGTGGGAAGGGGGTCTGTATGTGAGTTTCTACCCTAAAGTCTAAGGCCATTTGCCTCTCAACACTCCCACCACAGCAATGACAACAAAGGCCAAAAGGTCAGGACATATAGCAATGCCTCCCACCACCCTCTAAGAATTTTTACTTTTAACTAACAAAGGGAAATTGTATTTATCACGTATAACATGGTATTTTTAAACATACACACATATGACATGCTAACACAACAAATCTTTTTCTTCTTCTAATTCATTCTTAAATTTGCTTTGTGCTTTTATTTCTGACAGTTTTATACATGTACATGAGGAATTTTAGCTCTTTTTACCCTCGTTGCACCTCCCCTCGCTGTTTCTCAACTCTTCTTTCCTACCAGGTCTCTCTCCAACCTTGATGACTTGTTTTGGGTGTGGCTTTAATTAGGTCGCCTACTTGAGCATGGGTGGGGGTGAATCACAAAGGCACAGGCAACTTGTCAGCGGCTACACCACTCAAGGAAGTGGTATAGCTGGGAACTAACAGCCTTCCCAATGAGAACACAGGCGTGGACCACCACACCCACTTTCCAAGAAGTTGGGGATGGAACTAGGGCTTGCTGCATGCTAGGCAGGCAGGCTACAAACTGAGCCATATCCCCCACGCTCCTAACAAGACCATTCTGAAGGTTTAAAAAAAAAACTTCTTAGCTGTTCTTGGTCCTCACCGAGGATCTCCACACCTGGCTCTGTGTGGAGAAAACCAGTCCCACCTTTGAGGGGCTGGCAGTTTAGAGCAGGCCTTCAACAAAATCTTCTCTCCAACCAGCCAGGGATTAAATATTTACTGGAGACAGCCTCTGCCATAACCGTCCAGCTTCGTTCACTAAAATGAAGCAGCCATAGGAAGTAAGGGGGAAAATGGAAAGAGCTGGGTCCTGATGCAGTTTTATTTATGGACACATTATCATTTCATGTGTCATAAACTATTATTCTTCTTGGGACTTTTTTTTCAACCCTTTAAAGAATGTCAAAACCATATTTAGCCCTCCACTATTCTGTAAAAACACAGTGCAATACAATGCAAAGTAGGATTGCACACGTGGGAGCTGCCCCCCTCTCCCAGCACACCCTTCTTCACATGGGGGGAGGCAGTGCTGACATCCAGCCGGCCAGGAAGCTGGAGAAGGAGGCACCTGAGAGCCCAAATCATTTGCATTTGCACTTCTCTTTTGAGTGGAAATCTAAGAGGAAGCAGAGGTTTCCTGACCTTTTGCAAAGCTCTTGGACTGAACTTGCATGCAGACTCAGGGCTCCATTGGTAAACAGCATTCTTATTAACATTGCATTTTCAAAGAAAAAGATTAAAGAACATGAACATTTTGTTTTAATGGATTTTTGCACTGACTCATTCCCTTCTCGACTTGCTTTTGTTTCTTTGGACAGAAACTGCTCCCCAGTCTTCAAACTCCCCAGCTCTTCTCCAAGTGGCTTTTATTCTCAGCCTTGGTTCACTTGGAGTCTGAAGGTCCTCAACTCATCCCACCCTAATAGAGCTGTTTTCTATCCAAACCCTCTCTGCCAGCAACTCCAGTCTCTCTAGGAGGCTGAGAGTCCCCTGGTCATTAGTCATCAATGACAGCATGCCACCTTTGCTATAAATTATGTGTCCATAGAGCTGGAGAGATGGCTCAGCAGCCAAAAAGCACTTGTTATTCTTGCAGAGGATCCAGGTTCAGTTCCCAGAACCTTCATTGTGGTTCACAACCAACTACAAATCCAATTCCAGAGGATCCAATGTTCTCTTCTGCCCTCCAGAGACACCAGACATGTATACACCACATGTATACATACATACATTCAGACAAAGCATTCATATACAGAAAATAAATAAATCTAAAACATAAAAATGAAATAATTATCATTTTTATATAAATGTGGATATAAACAAATATCCACACTGCAAACTTTGATTCTTATCAGGCCAGTATGGAAGCTGCCTGTGCAGAAAGCCATACTCGAAGAATGCCTGGCAAAATCTCATTATTGAAACAGCTACTGCCAACACAGCATCCAAATGACATTATTCAAACTTTCTAGCCACTAACTGTGCTGGCTAGTTTTATGTGAACTTGACCCAAGTTAGAGTCATTTTGGAAGCAAGAACTTCAGTTGAGAAAATGTCCCCTGAAATGTCTGTGAGCAAGCCAGTACGCTCCTCCATGGCCTTTGCTTCGGTTCCCACCCTGATTTCCCTTGGTGACGGGCTGTGTCCTGAGAGGTGTAAGCTGTAATAAACTCCTTCCTCCCTGGTTGTTCTTGATCGTGGTGTTTTACTACAGCAATAGAAACACTAACGCACAAGCACCAGCGAAACAAAACACAGCAAGTAGGAAGCTCACAAAGACCCCAGATCTTGAATGACAGTAATTGTGACAAGCTCTTAAATAACATGCCACATCTGGACCTTCCTGGACAAAAAAAAAAAAACCACTTTTCCCTACTGGGGATCTTGGTTGGAACAAGTCTGGTTCTCTGCTATTGACTCTCCTGACTTTCCATGGTGCTTTCTTTGGGCTTTGCCAGTTTTTTCAGTATTCTCTCTTACAGGCTAAGGAAACTTTGGCATTCTCCATGCTCTATCATCTCTGGAGCACCTCTCTTTCTTCACCTTTCATGCTGCTGACTGTTTTCTCAGAGTACAAGTCGACTGTTTGGTGGAGCGCTCCTCCTGTGTTTCTCTTATGTTTCCTTGTGTTTGGGAATGAAGTCAATAGGAAGGATGCATGTACATGTCAGACATTGTACCAGGAGGTTGTTGGTTCCCAACTGGAGCCATGCTACCATCAAGGCTGGTGAAGGGTTTTCCTGCCAGACTGTTGCCTCTTACTTTGTAATGGCCACCATGTCATCAGACTTCCCTGCCCTTTGCAGGACTCGGCTCGGCCTTCCCAGCTCCAGTTCTCTACATAGACATGGAGATTCCTTGTACCTCCAAAGTCATAAATGCTCTTTAGAATCCAAGATCTGATATAAGCCATGCTAAGCAAGCCTTCCTATCAGGTCCCTCAGATTACAGTGAGAGGTGTTTCTATAAAAGAGCAACTTCTGACAAGTGCACATCTCAGAACTAAACTGGGAGATCTAGGTACCTCCTTCCCACACTGGGAGACATAGCTCAGTAGTAGAGCACATTCCTAGCATGTGGTGAGGCCCTAGGGTCAGTGCCCACCGTTCCATATAATGGTAATATTTAAAATCACGGCCCTCTAGAACTCTTCGTGGGGAAGTCCCCAGCGCATTACAGCAGGAGACCGCCAGCAGTCCCACAGTTTCTCCATCCTTGGGGGGGGGGCAGCCCAGGCTTAGACCCAAAGAAGAGCAAACAATAGTCCAGCTACAGTCAAACAGCCGAACAGTGGAAACGCAGTGGGGAAGATCTTCACCGAGCTGCCTCATACAGGGGAACTGAACCTTCGTTTGTCAGAAGACTCTGACCCCACCCCAACCACCTGGCTCCTTCATGTCCTAGCACTGGTGGCAGCGGGCTTCCTCGGCAGTCAGAGCTAGGCTAGCACCAGAGTCATGGTGCAGTGATCAGATTGCCGTGCTGTGTGTCCTCATGATGTGTCTGTCTCCCTGCTGTCTAGGACCTAATCCTGTGAGCTCTCTCTCCTAAGCGCCACCTTCATGGTGGCATTTGCTATTTTATATGCTGTGTGCACATGCCAACTCAGGCTGCCATCACAGAATATTAGCAACTGGGCAGCTTCAACAGCATTCATGTCCTCAAAGTCTGGAGACTGGAAGTCTCAGATGGAGGAGCAGTCAAGTTTGCTTCTGGTAAGAGCTCCCTTCCTAGCTCGGGATGCCTCCTCTTGTGTCCTCACACGGCCCTTCCTCCGCTGGCAGAAATGTAGTGATATAGCTTTCCAGTGACTTCCTCTTCCTGTAAAGACATCAGTCCTATTGGACCATGACCACACTCAACCTTAATAACTCTTATAGTCTCATCCTCAAACAAATCAAGGCCTGGAACTTCAATGTATGGATTTAGAGGGAGACACAATGCAGTCCATGGTACTTTTGAAACTGCTTACATTCTTTCTGAATCAAGTCAGGGTAATAGTAAAGGGATCAGGTGTTTCCATTGTCATTAGGGGTTCTCAGCCTCCACCTCAGTTCCCCAGACTCCACTGAAACCAAGACAGACAGCCTGAACCCTGAAGCTGAAATGGAGGGCTATGTCTGTAACTAGTAAACTCAACTAAATTCTTACCACATCATATTGGCTCTTTCTCCCATCTGGTAGTACTAATAATACTAAAAGCCCCACTGCCCCCTCCAAAGCTGCCCACTTTCCCCTCTCTATTTGAATATGTGAGTTTTCCATAGCTAAAAGAAGCATCTGGAATGGGGTGTGGAGACACATACCAGCAATCCCAGGATTTGGGAGAGGGCATCTGGAGGATCAGGAGTTCAAGGTTATCCTCAGCTACACAGGAAGTTCAAGGCCACCCTAGACTACAGGAGACCCCTGTGTCTCAGAGCAAAATAGGAAGCAAAATCATCCAGGACAAGAAGGTAGAGGAATCTGTGTATGGGTGATGAGAACTTCTGAGGAAAGCCAACAAGATGAATAAGCAGGCATGAACAATGGAGCCATCTGCCTCAACCTGCAGCAGTCTCCAAAGAGACTCACAGAATGGTCACTGGCAGGGCAAACACTGTCCAATGGGACAGCATTTGGCACTGTTGTCCACAGGCCTGAAGACTGCTGCTCAGATTCATCCAGTGGTGTTTGCACTTCTGTTCCAACATCAAATATGGAGTCACTCTGAACTATCAATCTTGTTGGGTAGCCCACTTCTCCCTCAGCCCCCTCCTGCCAGCCATTGTCTAAGAGTCTGCAGATCCTCAGAGGCAAGAGCACACCTACTGTAAGACCTGGGACGGGGGGTGTAGACAGTTGCCTGGCATGGCCCAGATGCACAAGGTCCATCTTGGCCATTTGGGTTGAGGTTTTCATTTCCCAGTAACCCTAAGGATTCTGTCTGTGGACTCATTGGTCACAGATAGTCCTATATGCTCCTTTGTTTTTCACTCAGGCCAACCACGATTTCTTGTCAAAGATGAAGTTGCATTACCATCATCTAAATATGATATCAATCAAAAGCAACAGTATTGTCATACCTCACCCTACAACACTGAACTCTATCATTGCTTGAATAGTAAACAGATTTAGTCAGCTTTCTGTCACTATGATGAAATACCTGGAGTGATCGATTTATCAAGAAATAGGTTTGTTTTGACTTAATTTTGGAGATTTTTGACCCATGATCAGTTGACATTGCTTTGGGGGGTTATGGGGTGGCTCCATGTGGCAGCGTAAAGCTGCTTATTCACTGCCAAACAAAGAAGAAAGGCAGGGGTACACCCCTCCACCCCAAGAGTACACCTCAATTACCTAGCCACCTTCTGTAATATCCCATCTCATAAAAACCCATCATACCCTCCCAATATGTATTGGTACCATGTGAGCCTTTGTAGAGCTGTACACCTACAACATTACTTTGTCTGCAAGTAGCAAGAAAACAGTCACAACATAGCAGTTGGTATGACCTCAGAAAGAAAAGGTGACACTTAAAGACTTTTATGTGTGAGTGTATGTGTACCTTCATGTGTGTGTACAGTGTCCATGGAAACCAGAAGAGGGAGTCTGGTGCCCTGGAACTGAGTTACCGACGTTTGTGAGCCACCATGGCGATGTTGGAGACTTAGCCTGGGTCCTCCTCCACCACTCTTAACTGTTGAGCCTCTTCTCCAAGCCCCACGTGTAACATTTAAACAAGTCATCTGATGACTCAAATGGGGTTTGTGTGGATTCATCTCCTGATATTAAAACAGAGCCATGGTTCTGCCTTTCCATTGTCCTTTTCTTTAACACCAGAAGCAAAGATGGAGGGTGACACATGTCTCAAGGCCACATACAGGAAGTTGCTTTTTCTTCCCTTGGCCTCAGTTACCAACACTCAACTGAATCTCAAACATTCAACAAAAATGCCCAAAAGTAACCCCTAAGTTTTTAATTACGTGGTGTTTATGGAGGTGTGATCTGATCTCTCACTTTTAGGAATCTAAATCATTCTTTGTCCCATGTATCCACTCTGTGTGTGTTACCCACCTGTCAATCACACGGCCATCGCAGTTGCCAGGTTGACTCTGGTGGTGTACGTACATATAACAACAATGACCTCCAAGTACAAGAGTAGTGGAGGTGATGATTCTATTACAGTGCTGTCTTTTTTACTACATTGTGTTACTAGTCATCGTTATTAAGCTCTTACTATGCATAATTAAAAAATAAACTCTATCAAAGGTATGTACACATAAAACATTAACATAAGATCTACTACTATGTGTGGTACAAGTATCCAGGAGGGTTATACACCATATTTCCTGAGGTGGGAACTATGGTTCATCTCTTCAGAAGATAATTTTAAGTGATTTCCCTTCCTCTTGATTCACTGCAAGGATAAGCTCTGAACTTACTCAGGAGAGGGGCACGGTATTGACCAATGGACCAAAACGTCCCGTTGGTACCAAAGAACACCAATCCTACCCCTGCCAAGTGGCCTCCAGCTATGTCCGCTACACCCCGCAGGCATATTGGGGTTTAACTCATGCCAAAAACTGAGCAGAGTTAAAGCAGGGGCTGTAACTGCTGAGTAGCAGGCTCAGGCTGCTCCTGGGGCTTGTCCAAGCCAGGAGCCAAATGATGAATCAGGGCTGAACGAGATGCCCGAGGGAGTGCTTCAGAAATCATTTTCTGTGATACTTGTCCGCATACATCCATGCCTCCCACCCCCCAAGAGCTCCCAGGGGCCATGCAGGCTGCAGAAAGCAAAGCTTTTAGACCCAGTTTTGTGACACAGTGAATTCAACACCCACATGGGCCTTATGTCATCTTAACACTGATTAGAGAGAATGATTTGGGGCCATTACACTCCCCGTGCTGGGGGACATTTCTGTCTTCACGCCAGTGAATAAGGCCTTTTACAAATCCTCAAAGGTCGTACACCCACTGGAGCCTGAGAGTCCCAGGGAACTGTTTTCTAACCCAAATCTAGCCACTGGTCCCCTGTGGGGCTCTCCACTGTCAGCCGACACACGCAAGCCCGCCCCCATCTCCTTCCTCCTTCCTCAAAGGTGCCGACTGAAGCTGTGTGGCTGAAAATTGAAAAGTAAAATGAAATCTCACCCAGGGACAAATCATGCTGGTCGATTTCTGCTTGTGTCAGTTCTGTTATTTGGAAAAGTAACGACTCTGTGCAGTTTTAACTTACATTCTTAACCTGACCGCAGTCTAACTGCAGGGCTAACCGGCCAGTGACATCGAAACAACCTGGACTTCAGGGAGACCCTCTTGGGCCTCTGGCAAGTTTAGACATCTTCAGTTTCCCCGAGGCAAGCTCCTTGTGTGGAGCACTGCAGATAACTACTGCCTACAGGTGCTGGCTGCACAGCACTCCACAGAGGTCTGATGGAGGCCACCTCGAGCTTTTCCAATCTTAAACACAAAGGGGCGTGGTCTGCCTTGATAGCCACACCCACATTTGGCAGGTCGACCAATCCAGATGGAGGATAGAAAAGAACTGGTCCTAAGGAATACCATAGAATTATTTACAGAAGATTTGACTTGCGTTAGGCATTACAAATAATCCACAATATAAATTATGCAGGAATAGATGCATCACTTATATGAAAATACTCCACCAATTTATATAAGGGCTTGTGCATCTGTAGACTTTGGTACCCTGAAGAGGACCAGGACTGGTCACCAGTGGCTATCAAGGAATTTTAATCACTATCAGGTTCACATAGAGCAAGAAAATGAAATAGAGAGAAAGAGGGGGAGGAAATCTTTGTACATTAGGCGTTCATAATGACAACACAGAATAACAGTCATACATAATTTATCTTTTGTGTGAATATTTCAAAATAATTACATCATGTGTTGATTAAACTTAATCTAAAACACATCACCTTATACCAGAAAAGAAGGAACTTTTATTGAGGTGGGATCCAGTAGGCTGTAATGCAATGCCTTTCACTTTCTAAAATGACTGAATGATTGTTAATTAAGGAGTCTCTTAGGGATTCTGCTGTGTAGGCCACTGGGGAGCAGCCAGGGACGTTGGGCTCCTGGCATCTGAGGCCCACTCTGTGGCTCCTGAGCTCTAGGCCAGTCTTGCTGATAGAGAGAGAGCAGCCTTGGGCTTCCCAGTCACTAGGAAATGGTGGGATAGAGAATCTTTGTTCTCATTTCCCCCTCTCAGTAGGTCCTGCTTGTGTCGGCATGCCTGTAGATGCCACCACACTCAGATCACTCTCGGGTTCATGATGTAGAATAAGACGATGTTTAAAAGGGAGAAGGAGGAGGAAGAAGAAAAGGAAGAATGAAGAAGAGAGAGCTGATGAATCGTTGGATTCTGAATAGCTCACGACGGCCATGTAAAGAATCACACAGTAGAAAACTGGGCAGTGGTGGCGCATGCCTTTAATCCCAGCACTTGGGAGGCAGAGGCAGGCGGATCTTTGTGAGTTCGAGGCCAGCCTGGTCTACAAAGTGAGTCCAGGACAGCCAGAGATATTCAGAGAAACCCTGTCTCGAAAAACCAAAAAAAAAAAAAAAAAAAGAATCACAGTAGAGAATAGCTTACCATATATGCGGATATTATAAGATAATTGTATCATACATTGATTGATCCAAGCCAGAAAGTCTGGATTCCAGACAAGTATCTTAATGGATAGGTCTTATTAGCAAATGATCTCAGGCACTTCACTGAATCCTGCACACATGTTCCTGGCCCTACAGCAATCAGAGATCAAGATCACAAACCAGCCTGACCAATGGAGTTTCCACGTTCACACTGCCCTGGTCTGATAGGTAATGATTGCTTGGAAAAGTCCTGGGCCCAGGATCACCATCACACTAGGGTCCTGATCCTCCTGCTCATTAGCTGTGTCTCTTACGGTCATGTGACTTTCCTGGACCTCAGGTCCAATATCTGATATGATACCCACTCAGCTTGGCCTCAAGGAGTCTTAAATGACATGAAAGAAAAAGCCTAGCTTGGAATCTGAAATGAAGTGCATGATTAAAAGGAGAAGGCTGCATCTTAAATACTGGCACATTTGAGCACTTGGAGTTCCCACTCACTTGTGAAGCGGCAGGTGGTTCAAATGTCTAACAATGTCAACCTAGCAAAAGCGGCCATTCTCCTTATTAGCTGGCAACTCTCTCCTGGGTGGACTCTTCATAAGAAGAACAGGGACCCGACACATGTAAAATCCAAGTATGTTAGAACACTTTAGCTCTGAAATTATCCCCATAAGAGAAAAATAAAGGAAGAAAAAAACACACACCTGTCCACCAGCTAATCCCAAGTTGAAAGGTCTCTGTGTCTCACCCACACATTTTATGCCTCAAACAAGTCAGGCCAAAGACAAACCCGTTACCTTAGGTGGCAGCACCTAGTGAACAGTCAGTCACCTGGAATAACTGCATGTCACAAATAGGACAAAGAAATTTTTCAACAACTGGACACTTGGTCTACCAACTTTATCCATCAAAGATCTGTGACTAAAAACCCTAAAATAGGCGGTCAGAAAAAGTCAGGAAAGTTGCGGTGCTGGCAGGACTGGGAGAAGGTTCAATCTGCCGTGCATGAAGACATAAGTTCAATTCCCAGCACATGTGTTTTCAGAAAGCCAGGCAGGCTGGTGTATGCTTGTAATCTCAGTGCTGGGCAACTAGAGATGGGAGGGTCCCTGGAGCTCCCTAGCCAGCCAGCCCAGGCTACTCAGTGGGTTCCAGTCTGGTGAGAGACCCTATCTCAAAAGGAAGGTGTGGTGCCTGAGGAATGACGGTCAAGGTTACCCGATGACCTCCACGTGTAAACACACACACATGTGGGGGCATGTCAGCCAGGTGTGGTGGTGAATCCACATGATCATAGCTCTTGCAAGTTGAAGGCAGAAGGATCAAGGCCAGCCTGGGCTTCATGAAGCGCCATCGGCAGCCCCCTCCCGAAGAAGTATAGTATCAATGCCTTGAAGATCATGCGCCGTGGCATCAGGGTAGGCAGAGGGGAGGCCTTGCACTGAGAGTGGCCAAGAAGCACTTCCAATGGTGAGTGAGAAAGCCAGAGGTGCAAATCAAAGGGCAAAGCTCCATCAAGCAGGCAGCGGTCTGGAACCATCGGTGAGACACGGGCGTTCCTGTCTCGCTTTCAGTGTCCTACAGCCTGGTTTGTACTGAGGACAGAACAATTGCTGAGGCTTCTGCCCAATGGTACCACCACTCAAGGACAAGTTCCTTGTACATGCTCCATCAGGTTGATTAAAAAAAAAAAAAAAAGAAGGAGTGTCTGCCCTCCTTTGCAAGGTAGCTGGCTTCAGTTGGGAAGTGTGCGCCCATTTACCTGCAATTCAAAGCCTAAACCTCCTTCATCCTCGGGAACATCCATCCTGGGGCACAGACCCGAACCTGTGGCTGAGATATTAGCTGGGCCATAGCTGCTCCTCTTTCTTCCTCCAAGTTACGAAGCCCCCGGCCATACCGTCCTAACCCAAGCCAGCTCTGGGAGCAGCCACCATGACCCAAAGTCATTGCCCTACGTGCTAGGAGCAGCCAACTCTCAGCCGTAGGGGTCCTTGCAGGATGCGGGGATAGGCCTCCACTGGCAGCCATGGGTCTTGAGGTCAGATGGCTGGAGCAGGAAGAGGAGAGGCTCCTGGGTTTGGGGAGAAAATCCTGTGCACAGCTGTCTAGCAGCTGGGCTCCCTCCTCAGGTCCCTGCTTTCCTGGGAAAGCAGCTGTAGCTGTTCTCAGGAGTTTGCCTTTGCATGACTTGAGGAAAAGCTTCTGGTTCTCTCCCCAGGGAGCAGGTTAGCATTCAAAAACTTCTCTATCACATCTGCATCCTGGGACCTGGGGAACAAGATGCATTCACAAGCAATGTGCATGTCCCTGTCACAGGTGTATCCTGCTGAGCACCTCCCACAGGAGAGTGTGGGGTCACAGGTCAGAGAGACCAAGTTCAAGATCACGGGGGTCCTTCCCTTTCCGGCACAGCACCTCTCATGCTTGTTGCGGTGAGTCTCCCTTCACTTGCCTCAGTCTGAAGCAACTGGCCTTTCCTATCACTGTCCTCACTAAGTCTAAAAGGACACATAAGACGCTGCAGAACAAACCCTCTTTGCTGTAGAGCAGGACTCACTGTTTTATTCTCACTATCTACTTTTAATTTTTACATTTTTAGACAAAAAGGCATACTTGCACATAATAACCTGTTCAAATAGCACAAATGAATATATAATGAAAATCCGAGCCCCCGGCTAGGCTCATCCCTCCACACAGGCAGGACCTATGCAGGCTCGAACACGTCACCAGAAATGTTCTTTTGGAAACATATATAGCATGCATCATTCAATATTCATGTATTGTCTGCCTGGGAGGGTACACCTGCCTTCTGTTAATTGCTTCAACACACTGATGGGCTACCTTAGTTTTCAGAAAGAAATAGGGGAGGTTTGTTTTTATTAGTTGGCTTGCAAAATGGTAGGTTTATTACAACATTTAAAATAAACTTAAATTTTTTTAATTTTATGTATATGTGTGTGCCTGAGTGTGTGTATGTGTACCATGTGTGTACAATTGCCAGAAGAAT
>CAJQZJ010032218.1:3757404-3767446 GCA_907164525.1 Lophiomys imhausi | reverse complement strand
CACACACACACACACACACACACACACACACACACACACACACACACCCTCCTTGATTCTGTGGCACCTTCACAGGGCATTAGGATTCTCTACCCACTTTCATTCTTGATACCACAATATCAGCTGTCTGGCTGCAGAGTCCAGTGGTGAATAACATGCAGGGCCTCCCTGATCAGCTCAGCACCCACTTTGCTTAAGTAAGCATTTGTTGTTTGTGATGCCAGAACCTTCTGGAAGGGTTCCTGTGTTTTCTCTTAGTCTTGGTCCAGGGGTCCCTGTCCTAGACTACAGACCCCAAGAGGTCCTCCACAGCACTTCTATAGCTGAGTGGATCCCCAAGTCACATGTGAGTCTGGCTGAAGGGCTGGCTCTGACTCAGCCAATCTAGATTCCCCATATCCACTAAGCTGGCGATTGGGGACCTCCTGTGAGGGGAGTGGTGCCAAGTCACAGCTAGAAACTTTACCAGGAGGTTTCTTCACTGCCTTCTGAAGACATGGGTGTGAAGGTATCTGTTCACCTTAAAGATGATTCTAGAAATATAAATTTGGGAGTCAGGGTAACCAACGGACCTCCAAAACTGAGAGGAAGAAAAGTCGTGGAAAAGCGAGCTGGTTGGGTTGCTGTTGCCTCCAGAAAAATGCAAAAGTCTCTAGAGTCCAGAGTTCAGCTCTTTAGGTCCTTCCATCTTCACCTGTGATTGCAAAAGTCTGCCTAGGGAAGGCAAAACTGGCTGCATCAAGAGACTGGGGTGTCCGCGCACCCCTGGAGCCATAGACCCCACAACCGCCCCTCCCAGAGGCTCAGGGGTCCGAGGAGCAAAGACACAGCCTGCGACCCCAAGCTTTCCAGTTCCCCCAGCAGCGGCGCTAGCCGGGCTCCAACCTGGAGCTTCAGACCAGGGAGGAAGATGCGCAAGCGCCAGCGCCACCTGGCGGCGCGGGGGCCACACAGCCCGCCTGTGCCAGCGCAGAGGCGTCACTCGGGAGCAGGTTTAACATTCCTTCTCTGCCTGAGTACAATCTGTGTGTGCTAGTCACATCTCTGAAATGTAGCCACCGCCTACGAAACTCCAGATGCAAGGAAAGACTTCGGGTTTTCAGTGGCCGTTACTTCAAAGTGAGCCCTGAGCAGGCCGATCTAGAGCAGACTAGGAGAGAAGGCGGCGAGAGCCCCCGTAGGCCTTAGGGGTGAATGTACTGAGCAGACAGCAGACAGAAGGGAGTGCCTGGGATTGAAGGGCGGCTTAGACAAAACTCAGCATGCCTGTGAGGCTGGAACCAAGGGCCTGGGGAAGGGAGTGAGCAGCACATAGGGACACAATGTCATTAACTCCAGACTGGGAGGGACTTGCAGACCTCTGAAAGGACATGGCTTTTGGTCTGAGAGGGTCACTGTGCAGGAACACAGAAGGAACTAGAGTGGTTTTGCATCTATCCTGTGCTGGCGTGTGAGCTATGGCTGACCAGCGACTTGGGTCTTGGTTTGTGGGGACTCAGGGGTTTCTGGGACATTGGATGTTCAAGGCTAAGTTTGAGTGGGATGAGGAGATGAACATGATTCCTGGAAACTCCAAGGGTGTACAGGAGGGAACAGGTTCTCCCCAGCCGCATAAGTAACCCCAGAGTAGCCTGCTCCTACTGTCCCCTTGACCTCCAGGACAGGAGTGTTACATGTGAGGGGTGGGTAACTATGAGGCAGAGAGCCACAGGCTGCAAGTCACACACTACGAGAGCAGTCAGGTGAACACTGAGGGACAGAGCAGATCCCCTGAGTTTTCTCAAGGCCTCTTCAGGTATCACAAGTGCCACAGAGAACCTCTTCCCTCGCTTCCCTGTGTCACTGGCACCTTGTGAGTCCCTCCCTTCTTGCTGACCCCTCTCATCCATCTGCTTACTGTGCCAGTGCTCTGACCTGCACTGAGGAGCCTGCCACCCTGGCACCCCTCTGACCTCAGGTGGGCAGAATGCCTGGCCTTCAGAAGCTGCAGGATAGCTGTCTGGAGACACTGGGAGCCAAGCACGGGACTGCTTCCAGCCTTCCGGAAAGGCCAGCCTGGCACCGGCCCCAGTCCCTTCCTGCCTTTGCTCCTTCCCCTCAGTGTCTTACTTGCCCCCCTTTCCAAACCCTCCAACCCTCTCTTGTTTCCTTTTCTCATTCATATTCTATAATGACCACAAGTTATTTTAAATATCTTGAAAAAATATATTTCTATTATAAAGGTAATTTAACAAAAAATCTCATTTAAAAGCAAACACACACACACTTCATTATCTTTTGATTAAATAAAAAAGTCTACAGGAAACAACCGGGGTAGTAAACATGTATCTTGCAACTTTAAAAAAAATGCTTTTAATCAAAAAGCAATATCAGAGAATCCAAACCAACATATACAAAAGAAAAGAAGGAAAAGATGAAGAGCCCTGTGGCTTACATAACCAAAAACTGCCAGAAGGAAGGTGATTAGTCAGTGAGCTTTCCATCGCTGTGACAAAATGTGTGAGGAAATCACTGCAAGTGGGAGGATTCGTGTTTCTGAGGTTTCAGTCCATGGTTACTTGGCCTCAGTGCTTTAGGCCTGAGGTGAGGCAGAAAAATATTAGCTCATTGAGATTTCATGTGTTTTCATGTGTGTGCATTGGCTTTTCAGGTGGTTTGCTTATTTTAAAGTGAATTATTATTGCTATTTTAGTTGTCTGTGTGTCTGTCTGTGTGTAGGTATGTCTACATAAGTGCAGTTGCCCATGGAGGCCCGAAGAGGGCATCAGATAGCCTGAAGCTGGGGTCACAGGCAGTCGTGAGCCACCAGATAGGGGTTCTAGGAGCTTAACTGGGCCTGTGGAAAAGCGGCAAGTGCTCTTAACTGCTGAGCAATCTCCCCAGCCCTAGATAGTTATGTTTTAAATGTGAGCATTCTGCATATGTCCTTAGGTGCTAGACCCTTAGCTGATAGAAATTTTCAACAATTTCCTCCATTCCTTGATTTTTTTTTCCCTTTCTTGACACTGATCTTTAATACCTTAATACATAGAACTTCATTTTGATGAAGTCTTACTGCTTCTTCTTGTGGTGTCATAGTGAAGTATCTACCAACAACCCAACGTCATGGTGGTTGACTGCTGCGTTTTCTTCTATGGATAAGATAGGGTTTTGTTTGTTTGGGGTGTGTGTGTGTGTGTGTATACACCCATTTGTTCCAGAGGCACTTTCAAAGAGGCTGTTATTTGCCCATGAAAGCATTGTGACAACCCTGTTGAAAACTGAACGACCACAGGCGATTGTCTTTATTTGCAGACTTTCAGCTTTGTTGTTTTACGTGTTAAAAGCCAGTCAGAGCCACCGCTGTAGCTTTGATTAGGAGGTGAACTCCTCTCACGGCTGTCCCTCCTTTCATATGCTGCTTAGCCTGTGGGGCTCCCTGTGATCCCCTCTGGCTGGCTACTGGAGTTTTCACAGAGATTACATTAAAGCTGTAGACACTTTGGGTAGTATCGCCATCTGGACAGAACAGAGTCTTCCCACCTGTAAACACAGCATGCCATTCCATTTATTTGGTGTTTTTTTTTTTTTAAAGCATTACCTTATAATACTTGTGTGGGAATCTCTCACTTCTATAGTTAAGCTTATTTTAGTCCTTAGGAGTCTTTTTTTATTATTATTTTTATCTATTCTCTCTGAGAATTTCATAAGTGAATACAGTGTATTTTGATTATGTTCACCCTCCAACCCCCCTCCACTCCTCCTGGGCCCTTCTCTCAACATCTCACTCTCTCAACTCTATATCATTGTTTAACTCTCTGAGTCCAATTAGTGCTGCTCATATGTGTATGGGCGTGAGGCCGTTCACGGGAGCATAGGACAACCTACTGAGGGCCATACACCTGGAGTCACCTTTTAGTCTTACATCAATTATGAAAAAAAATCTTAAATGATCTAAAAATCTAATATATGAATCATGCACTATTTAAATTTAGTAGAAAACAATTAATTATTTGCCACTGAACTTATAGAAGGTTTTATTTATCATCACGATCAGCTTCTCACCCCAAGGAACTTAAACCAAGAGGTTGGGGGGTGATCATGACTTATCAAACAACTATTAACTGTATTACCCCATTTAATATATCTATTTATTCTTTTTTTATCTATTTATTCTTTGAGAAGTCCATCCATGTATACAATGTATCTTGGTGATACCCACTCCTTACTCTCCCCTCCAGCTCCGCTCAGGCCCCTCCATCATGGCTGGATCCCAATCTCATACCCTCTGTTTTTAACCGACTGAATTAATGTTGCCCAAACGCACATGGGTGTGGGGTGCAGCCACTAGAGCATGGGTAACAGGAGACACACCCTTGAGGAAAACTGACTGTCCCTCCCTCAGCAGCCACTGACTACCCACAGCTACCAAGCTCAACGTGGATCCTTGAGAGCCATGAATCTTTTTTATTATTATTTTTATCTATTCTCTCTGAGAATTTCATGAATGAATACAGTGTATTTTGATTATGTTCACCCTCCAACCCCCCTCCACTCCTCCTGGGCCCTTCTCTCAACATATCACTCTCTCAAATTCCCCCATCCATGCAGGAATTTTGACTGCCATGGTCTTGGGCAGGTTTTGTGTAGGCAGCCATGCTGACAGGCCATGAGAGTAATAGCCCTGTCACATACAGAAAACACCATTTCTCAGAAGTCTTTCCTGACCTGTGGGACTTACAAAGTCTACTGCCCTGTCTCCCCTTCTGTAAGCTTCTCTGTGCCTTGGGAGGAAGTGTGATGGAGACGTCCCACTGAGGGGGCCTGTCAATCTGCTACATGTGATGTTACTCATTCTCATCCTTAAAGCTGAAAAGATGACCCAAGTTCAGGACAGACCGAGACACTAGAGAGGCACAGAACACACTAAGATTGGGCTTCATTAAGGTAAACTGTGTGCCCTTGAGCCAGTCCCCATTCCCCAGTGAGGTCATTCACAAATGAGTCTTTTCCTCCCAAGGACAGCAGCAATAGGAGCAAAGCCAAGTCCAACCCTCAGGTTATTTCCCAGCAAATCTCGGCCCAACCCTTAGCATTTCCAACATAGGGAGCTAGAGGGGCTGAGAGACTGGGTGGTGGCAGCCGACACTCAGAAGATGCTTGCCCCAGTGGGAACAGCGTGTTCTGGGAGCAACTAGGACCATGCAAGAGATAAGGTGCTTAAAGGCCAGGTGGTGTGCCATCCCCTGCCCTCTGCAGCACAGGTGCAGTTAAAAGGTCCATGGTGCAGCAAGATGGTCAGTGGGAAGGACTGCTCACCACACAAGCCTGGCAACTGAATCCAAGGCCCAGAACCCACGTAAAGGAAGAAGGAGAGAACCAGCTCCACAAAGTCACATAAATGGAATCTGCTCTCCTCCACATATGTGCTGTCACACACACACACAGACACGCAAATAATAATAATAACTGTTTTCTTTAAAGGGACCATTCATGGGTCCCAATCACAATCACTATCACACTTTTCCCCTTGTCTGGAGTTCAGGAGGCTCCTGCACTCTGGGCCATTGATTCTCTGCTTGTGATCATCCTTAGTCAAGTAGAAAGAGATCAACTGTGGGAGAAAAGGAGGGACACGTGATGGGTACATGACACATCTGGAAAAGGCTACATGGAGGGTGAGCTTTGTACATGAGTCCCACCTGACTTAGTATGCCGCGCCCCAGGAAGCAAGCCCCCAGTAGCTTGCAGGAATCATGAGACTAGTTGCCTGCCCACCTGGCACCCATGGAGCTCTCTCTACCCTGCTCCCATCTCCTCTCTGGAATTCTGGGAACTTCCCTCTCCTTCTGGTGTCATTATGCCCTGGCATCTTTGTAAGGGAGGTAGGATGTTCACACTGCTAGTGGAACTTCCAGATAGTAAAATGCATCAGCTATATCGGAAAACATTTCAAGTCACTGTCCATCAAAGAGGAAGGAAGAAGCTAAAACGACAAGACAGACAGAGCCCTGAATAGCAAACCTTAGGAAGAGTCCTCATCTCCACTGCAGCTCCCATGTCTTCTGTGGGACTACAGCCCAGGCAGAGAGTCAAGTCCATAAGATGTCACTTGCTTTGAGTCCAGCAACAGATGAGGAAACTGAGGCAGCAGGCCTGCATCTGCCCAGCCTCCCCACACTCCACAGCTAGCCCCTGAGACAGTGGCTAGAACATATGACCCTACCCACCAGCTGTTCTCTTTAGTCTTGTCTCTGATCACCCCGTACCTCCTTCTCTTGTACCTGCTTTCTTTCTCCATGTTCCTGCCCTATTTTCAGTCATGCCCCAAGCCTGCCCATTCACCTCAAATAGAGAATACCACGTGCAGCACGTAGGAGGTGCTGGGCACAAACAACGAGCTTTGGGGTAGGAGCAGCCAGCCTACCTTACCAACCACAAGAACTTTGTGGCCATGCAGATGTCCCAAAAGCACATCTGCCCCCCCCCCTTGTCTCACACATTTTCACCCCCATTGGTGATTTATTTCACTCTCAGCTGTGGATGGGAACAGCCCCAACATTACATACTATTCTTTTGGGATGATATAGTCCAGTATTTTATGCTGTTTCCAGGATGCTTGGGGGGGAAAAAACAGAAAGTGCACGACTGACAACCATGAGGGGCCCCTGGGGGCCCAGAGAACAGCATTTTGATGTAGCTGAACTGAGTTTTCTGAGCAAGCTCAGCTCTGACAGAGCAGCCAAGCAGCCCATGCTAGGAAACTATTAAAAAACATCTCATTTGAAAAATTAGTTAGGAGTATTCCCTACTTGGTTTCTGGCTAATATAAACACTGAAAACAAATTAATCCTTTGGGGAGAAGGGAGGAGGAGTTTTTATATTCTGAATGTGGGTGCAACATTTCCAGGCAAAGACTTTGTGTCTGAGAAACAGAAGGGTAAGTCTGGGTAATAGGGGCTTGAACTCATAGGTCACTGCTCCCTCCCAGCAAGCTGAGAGGCTCAGCATATGGCTGCTGCCTGTCTCCCGGTCCAGGAGTGGCCTCTGAGGGAAAGCTATATGCAGCTGGCTATCTTTGACCAGGTCATGCTTTCTCTACCTATGGGTCCTGTCTCTGATGCTCACCTTCTGGATGAACTGAGGAAGGCGAACAGTATCCAAGTATGTGTTCTTGTTTGACCTTTTCCACAGACAAGCCAAAAGAAAAAGAAAGAAAGAAATCTCTATCATCACCACCCACTTCTGCAGGGCTTTCTAAATCCATCAAAAGTTGCACACAAACAGCCCCTTCTGCCTGCTGCAATGTCCCAGCGAATGAGAAACCCCCTCCAATGTTCTGCACTGCAGATATTTTAGGATGGGTTTAAATGGCTGCGGCTGCGCAGTAACAAAGCTGGCCAACGTGGGTCGGCGTTTCCAAGAGGTGTTGGTTTTCCCATCGCTACTAAATTGCAATGTCATGCTTGTCTTCAGGGACCAAATGCTTCCATCTCTTGGTTTAATTCACTGTGTATTCCTGTCAGACTCTTGCAATGGCCCTGATCTTGCTTTTATTTCCCACTTAATCTCCAAAATGAACGTTTCAGTCATGCTGTGGCACTATGAAATCAGTTAATTGGGCCCTGACCGCAGACGGCCATCGCCTCCGCCCAATCCCATTTGTGGTAGTCACCGACGCACACTAACACAAACTAGAGCCTCATCCCAAGAAAAATACCCACCTTTCAAAAGTGAGTCTCCACACTTAAGCCTAGCCATCTTAGCATGGTTGAGATAACTTGGGAGGTCTTCAGATCTGAGAGAAAATCCTGGATCACAACCCCAGCAGCTTGCAAATGACCACAGGAAAGATATAGTCAAAGGGCATGGTGCTCCACGCCTTTAGTCTCAACCCTCCGGAGGCAGAGGCAGGCAGATCTCTTTTTAGACTCTTGGTCTAAAAAGCAAGTCCAGGACAGCCAGGGCTGCACATAGAAACCTTGTCTCAAAAGAAAGAAAGAGAGAGAGAGAGAAAGAGAGAGAGAGAAGGAAGGAAGGAAAGAAGGAAAGAAAGAAAAGAGTCATACCATTGTAAAACATAGGTGTCAGAAGATACCATTTGCCCCCACAGAACCTGGTGTCCCAGAGACTCTTCTAAGCCAGGTTTTAGTATACATGGGTCAATCAAGAAAAAAATTGCAGGCTGGCTTCGTTGCCCTCTAATTCCTGGTTCTGTTAACTAACTTTTCATCCAGAATAAGACAGAAAAATTAGACAGGAGATTTTTCACCAAGTTCATAATGTTAAGGCCACCTCATGGTCCACTGTTCACCCTCATACATCCTCAGTGTAAAATGCGGAGAAGGAGTATGTTAATATCCACAGCCAGCTTGAGCGGAAGCCTAGCTCTCCTGTCCTTCACAGAGAGCCAGCCTGCTCCCCTGTGATTTTAAGGCAAATTCCGACTACCTTAGCATCATTCATCCACACATCTGATACTTCTGCCCAGAGCCCTTTGTCTAAGCCTCATTGAAGGCCACCCCTAAAGTGTGCAGGGCCAGAACATGAACACCAACAAAGCCGCAGGCAGCCTCCTCTCTGCTACCCTTACTTCCCAGCTTACTCACGAAGGGTCCTCAGAAGGCAGATATGAGCCATCCCTAGTAGCAAGGCCAGAAATCCTTCCACAGCCTCTGTACCCCCAGGAAGTACCCCATTAGGCCCAGTAGTTCCCACACAACCAACCCTATGACTCCCATCTGCAGACCCCAGTTCAAGGCCATTGGCAATCCGGGGGCCTGGGGATTGGCTAGGCCAGCACACGGGTTCTAGAGATTGGTCTTCTCAGTCCTTCAGCTCATTTGCTTGGGAAAAAAAAAAAAAGCCACCTTGGTTCTTCCCAGTATCTTCCAGCAGTGAGAAGAAAGCAAAAGCAAAAGCCGCCCTACCTCCCCATAGCAGAGAGACGAGAGACAGGGAAAGGTGGGGTATACATGGCACCTAATTCTCCTCTCAGCTCAGCTCTGAGGATGGCAGCCCAGCACAGGACCGCCCAGGCTTTGTATACTCTGCAGCCACTGTCTGCCAGGGCGTGGTGGGTGAGAGCAAGACTCTTGGGTCCAAGAGTCCAAGGCCATATTGTCCCCTACAAAGGGGCAAAGAAGGAAAGGGGTTGCATTTGGTTAAAGAGATGGGGTTAGATGCTAGCCAGGGTGGAGGCCCTCAGAACTGGAGTTCCGTGTCCCCATGCCCAAACCAACCACTTTGTGTCTCTCCAAGTCTTCATGGAGACCTCAGAAGAAAACACCAAAACAAGACAGCTGGTTGGAACACCAAGACAGACTCTGTGTGTTATGAGGAGTCTGAAGGTAGTAGAACAGGAAGGAATCTTCCAGATCTCAAGAACTGTGAAGGCAGCTTGGCAGAACCAGAACTCAGATGAGGTGCTAATGGCCAAGAACATTCGCCTTTTCACAGGGTGTGGGCAAGGAAAGGGATGGCAGCTGGGTGCAGCTTGGATGCACCATCTGTGGAGGGCACAGCCAGGTCACCCTGCATCCACTCACTATCTTCTGCAGCCACTGATGTAACATGTCCTTGTCATGTCTGGCCATCCTGAGGGACTGCTCCCCACATGCATGGGAGCAAACGAAAAGAAAGAACCTGAGATAAGGAAGTCATGGTGCAGTCCACGGCCATGCTCCTAGTCAAGTGGGAGAGAGACCCGTCCCTGTGCTGGGCACTGCAGGGTTATTTCTCCTGTGACCTAAGGCGCAGTCCCAGTTCAGGGTCTCTGAGGGGAAGTTCTACCTCCACCAAGGGGTCAGGGCTGATCAGGAACTGCTCAGTTTCTGCTGATAACCGGCAAAGTTCCCTGAGCAAAACAGGATTCTCAGAGGCCAATGTAACCTGAACCTAAGATCATATACACATGTAAGACTCTCCGCTTTGCAAATACTTTTCACATCATTCCTCTCTCTCATGCTCAGTGTCACTAACAGAAGAGTGTGTGCACACACACACACAAACTCACTCACTCACACTACACACATTCATACACAGTATACACACTCACACTACA
>CAJQZJ010032218.1:3726512-3749012 GCA_907164525.1 Lophiomys imhausi | reverse complement strand
ACTTGAACCTTCCATTGGTGGAAAGTCATTGTTGGAGTAGATGGACCACAGTAAGCCATTCTAATAAATCCCTTTTCTAGACAGAATAGATAGATAGATAGATAGATAGATAGATAGATAGATAGATAGATAATAAATAGATGATAGATAGATAGATAATAAATAGATGATAGATGGATGGATGGATAGATAGATAGATAATAGAGAGATAGATAGATTAGATACATAGATACATAGATGATAGATAGATACATAGATGCATAGATGATGGACTCATTCTTTAAGTTCTGTTCCTCTAGAGACCCCTTACTAATACAGAAAACATTCCTATCCATTAAGACAGCCCTTGTTTTCATTTTAAAACAATTACTTCATACAAGCTGCCATTCACTATGTTCCCTACCCTAAGGTTGACCTGAATTCAGATGACATGCTGTTATTTTGACATTGAGGGTCTGGCCTATGTGGACTCATGTGTCTTAAGACTCCCCAAAGCAGAAATATCACTTGGAACACTGTGCCTATTCTCAGCACAACATGAGTCTGATAAACCTGGGGACCATGATCTCTCTACCCACAAGGTCCATACAAGAGCCTGATACAACACAAGTCTTCAATTAAATTAAGATGAACGAATAAAATAATTTCTACCTGTGTCCTTTTGTCCATTGAGACATTTTCAAATATCAATTGGATGTATTATCAAACACAATACTGGGGTAAGGAGGCAAAGTGGGGCCAAGACAGAGTTCCTGCCCTCAAAACCCTACCAAGGCCAAAGACCAGTGCTGACTATTACAGTGTGGTGAGGAACGTGCACCAGCTAGTGTGGAGTGTGCAGGGGTCCTGGAATCCACACAGTTTAAGCAAATTCTTCTTTCTTTTCTTTCCTTGTTGAATCCCTTAAACCACACTTTTACACACACACACACACACACACACACACACACACACGCACGCACACACGCACGTGCACACGCGCACACACACACACACACACACGTCTCCCAGGTCAAAGTGATTTCTTCATTTGCTTTTTTTTCCTTTTGTTTTATTTGAATTGGGAACTCCATTGGCTTTAGTAAGGAATGAACATGAGGCTGTTTGCAAACTCTGTCTATATATGTATGTTACTAAAAATCCCTTTTCTGGGAGACATGAAAACAGCATCTACCCCTTCTCCTGCTAAGGTCCTAACGACAAACACATACAATTGCATCAAAGTCCACCATGGGGACCAACTAGTTTATAGGCTTGCATAGAGACCGGGGGAGAGGGGTCAGGGTGAGGAGCTGGAGCTTGAGTGGCCTTAAAGAAGCCACACTGGAGGGTCTGCACCCCAGCATGGATGATGACTCCCCAGTGGCCATAGAAATAGAGCCCCCACTTCCCAACTAATACACTTCCAGTCCCTCAATTATGGTAGAATGGAACACAAACAGTTGAGAAAAGTGGCTGGATAACCAGGATCCTCCCTGCCCCTCACTCCATGAGAAATGTCAACAGTCAACAAAACCAGCTGGGGTTGAACTCATGCAGATGTGGCAGTTTGGATAAGAGGATACTCCTGCACAACAGTGAGGATCTGTCATTCCCTGAAGGGTCCTGGCATAAAACGGTCAGAGCTGCAACCTGAAAAAACTAAATCCCAGGAGACGGTGGAGATGATTGTTGACAATCAAGCACCAGAGAGAACTGTGAGATGTTCAAGCCTGACACAACAGCAAGCAGAGACACAGAGCCACCAGCCGGCTCCCTGAGGGGCTTTTATCCCATATGAACCAGTCAACAAGTGACCAGTCACTGGTTGTGAGAAACAAGCACTCTTGAGCAATGCTGCTCAGCCTACAGTCAACAGTTGCTCTCAGAGGCCACCAAGGAAGGGGGGTTGACAATTAGGACACTCGCTGAGTTGGCCAGAAAATAATCACAACTCTGAAATAATAAAATAATTTATGCAAGGCCAAACCACAAATGCTCTCCTCTAGAAAACAAACTCAAGCTACTTAAAGGGACATGAGTCCCTGAGAATGTGCTCTTCCTGTTCAGGGACCAAACAAGCTCCCATAACCACAGAAGAACTTAGATGGAATCACCAAGTAGGGGAACAAGTCTGTGAGGGAGTCTCCCGTGAGGTTCAGGTTCTGTCCTTAGCAAAGCAGGAACTCCTCTCCAGGGTTCAGGGTCAACTCATCCCCAGCCTGAGAATGACAGAGGCCAGAGGACCACCATCCTGGTCTTCAGTCTGAAACTCTATCCAGGAACCACAAAAACTGCCATTTCAGACAGACGCCCAGAGCAAACCACTCCAGAGGCATCTCAATCCAAGCTTGGCTTCTAGACCTACAATAGTCCATCTCTCCCATGATGCTTCAGTCAGCACAACTCAAACAACCTGGAAACTCTCTGATGCTGTTTTTGAGACTGCATCTCCTTTCATTCAGATTGGCCCCAAATGCACAATGTCGCCAAGACTTACCGGAAATCCCTGTCCTCCTGCCTCCACCTTCGGGTGCTGAGATTACAGGCGTAAGACCCTCACCTGGCAACCTGAAAGCTCTTTTAACACAAACCCCTCGCCTCTTTAAAGACTCACAGTTCACACCCGTACTGAGCTTCAGATGTGAAATTCCACTTTGTACCTCTAGCCTGGACATTGTTTCTCAGTAATCACAGGTGAGCAGCTGAGCAGGGGCATCTTTGGTCACCTGCCAAGCTTGCCCAGCCTCTCTACGGCTACTTCCATCTCTCTCAGTATGAGCCCCTTCCCACGGCCAGCTGCCCACTTTCGGTTAAGGCAGGTGAGCATGCTCAGTGATTTCAGATGAGCAGAAGGGGCCTGCCATCCATCCTTCCATCACAGAGCCTGAGTAAGAAATAGGAACACTGGTGGGAAGGAAATTGGGAGGGTAGCATGGCAGGGAGAGATGGGAAAGAGGGTAGACAAGCCATTTGGGGCTGACCACATTTTTAAATCATTCAAGTGATTTACAAAGTTAAAAACAAAAATGACTAAAGCAAACCCTGAACCCAGTTACTTGTCTAATGGGCAACATGACCACAAATGAAAAAGACAATGAAATAACTTTTAGATGCAAGACTGACTGCATGACCTCAAGGGGAATATTCTGAAGTTAAGAAAAATATTCACTTTCACCACCCAGGTCTTAGCTAGTGGTGTTGAAGCAACTGCATTGAGACAACTCACAAAAGGCTGTTGACCCAGAGTGCACAAGGCAGTCAGTGGCCATCGTTTTCCTTTTGTAAAACAAAGGACTTCGAAAGGAGCCGATTTAAGACAGCGAACGGAGGAACTACTAGGATGGTTTTGATTGTTAGATGTTCTATTAGGAGAGATCGTTTGAAAGCAGAAAAGGTTTCTGATTGGCTTTAGGGTGCATGCAGTAGTCTCTGGTTCACACTATGTGGTGTGGAACAGGGATTTTCTGGTGCAAATAAGGTCAAGTGGATTCTCCTGCTTCAACTGGAAGAATGCTGGGTGCTTGGGTCTGGGAGATCCAGTCTTGCATAAGCAGTCACTCAGTAGAATTATTAATAGGGGTGCTGATTCTGATATTGTCTCATGTTTTGTAGGCTAGGGACAATGGTAAATATGCAGAGTGTAGGGACTTCAGGCTCTCACTGTTGAAGAACAGACAGCATAGGACCAAGTGCACATGAATCCTGACTTGAGATTTGAATTGAGGGTATTTCATGACCTCTTTGAGCATATATGTGTGTTTTCACAACTTGAACTTTTAAAGATTTTTTTTCCTTTTTTTTATTAGTTCTTTGAAAATTTTATTCAATGTATTTGATCATATTCACTCCCTTTCCGTCTCCTCTCAGATCCACCACCCTCCCTTACCCACCCAACTTTTGTCTTTTTTAACCCTTCCGGTATAATTTGTGCTGCCTATATGCACTGGGATATTTGTGCTGCCTTATCAGGGGCTAAACTCTTAGAAAAATTAATTCTCCCAGCAGCTAACATTTGCTAATAGCTCCTCTACTAGGGGCGTGACTTCATGCCTGCCTCTCCCTCTATGCTGGGTTTTGGTATGGCTTGAGCATGCATAGGTCATGTGTGTGCTGTCAGAACTACTGTGAATTCATATGTGAAGTTGCTTCGCTGTGTCTAGAGGACACTCTTTCCTTGTAGTCACCTTCTGCCTCTGGCTCTTACAGTCTTTCTACCCCATCAGATGCAATGATTCCTGAGCCTTCAGAGGAGGTGATGTGATGTAAGTGTTCCACTGGGGGCTGATCATTCTGCATTCTCTTATTCTCTGAACTTCAGCCAGTTGTAGGTCTCTGGGTTAATAACCATCTACTGCAAATAAAAACATTTCTGATGATGACTGAGGGATGCCCTCATCTGTAAATATTATGGCAAGACATTAGGAGTCCATTTAATATTGTGTCCAACAGAATAAGAGCACTAGGTTCTCAGCGATGGCCTGTGACACGGCCACCACAGGTTCTTGGCCAGATAATGGTGCCAGGTGTGGGTTTTATTTTGTGGTGTGGGTCTTAATTGAATCAGAAAGTGGTTGGTTACTACCGTGGCATTTGTGTCACTATTACTCCAGTGGGCATACCTTGCCAGGTCAGTCACTACAGCATTCATAGGTAGGTAAGATTAATGACTAATTTTCTCCTCCAGTAGTGTGCATAGCACCTTCTAGCACTGTGAAAGCTAGCCAGTAGAGAAATGCTTCCAAATGAATACCGGCTTCATCTCTCCATATTCTATGACTCAACTATGTGGTGTCTTCAGCAGTCATATCTTATTGTCAAGTTCTGGAGAGTAACCAAAAACATTGTCAATTGCCTGTAATGGTTGGAGGTCTAATGGGACCTCACTGACCAATAACTCCAGATGAGGTAATGTATTCTTGGCTGTGGGCTTTTTGTTAGCCTGTGGTGTCTAGTAAAGGCATTGTCACCCCATTACAGGATAGCTCCATTTTAACTCTTTTATATATAATGCCCTAAAGACCCCATGAGAACTCTCTTATATCAGATATACACATTCTTCAAAGTAGCAGGTTATAAAATCAAGACACAGAAATCAGGAGCCTTCCTGTATACAAATGAAAACCACATCCAGAAAGAAGTTAAGGAAATAATATCATTCACCATGCAAATGTGAAGACCAGAGTTCAGATCCCCAACACTCAATAAAAATCCTAGGAGGCTGTGGTAGCCAGCCTAGAACCCCAGAACCTGGAAGTCAGTGAAAGGGTGTCCCCAGGGTAGGTGGTCTAGATAGGCTAGCCACATACAGAAGCTCTAGGGTGAAGTGACAGAGCCTGCCTCACTAATAGAGTCAATCAAAGAAGACACCTGACATCAATCTCCAAACACACACACACACACACACACACACACACACACACACACACCACATACACAAGCAGTATGAACAATAGTAAATAAGTATTGCTTTGGTGTTTCCAAGCAGTTTCCTGAAGCTGGTAGTGATACCGCCAATCTTGGTAGAAGATACAGAACTTGTGTGGAAGCCAAGGAAGCATGCAGAGGCTTAGAGGACATCTGCAGAGGGAAAAAAAAAAAAAAAAAAGAAAGGTAGATGGGGCAAGCACACTGGAGCAAACAGTGGGCAGGGTGGGTTGGCTGCAATGTCACCACCCATGAGTGGGCTACTTATATGCACCTTGCTTTATTTCATATAATACACAATATTTTAGTGGCTACATTACAAACCTTGAAGTGTAGGATGCTGTAAGGGTTACGTAGACCAAAACTAACACATGGTCCCTGTCTTCAAAAATAAAAGAATATTATGGAAATACCACAGCCTCTGGAGTCCAGCTTCCCAGATTAGAACCCAGGCTCCCCTCACTGTGATGGGCAGGTGGTCAAAGCAAAGTGCCACAGCCAGGGAGACTTCCATAGTGGGCTCTTCCTTTCTTAGCTCAAGGGGCCAGGCGTGTGGGAGTTGGGCACCTGCAGCAGCCCCTGGGTATGCTCTGTCCCCGGCTTGTGGACCACAGTCTTCTGGGTAGGTCCTCACACAGCCTCTTCTCTGTATACCTGGCTCAGAAAGAGGGTGCCTGTGTTCTGGTGTTCTCATGTTCTGGTTCTCCTTCTTTTTCCCCCCTCCCTGTTTGTTTTTAAAGCCAGGTCTTACCTCACATAGCGCAGGCTGGCCTGGAACTCACCGTTGGACCTCTACAATGACCTTGAGCACCTGATCCTCCCACCTCCCAAGTGCTAGGATTATAGATGTGTGCCACCTCGCCTGGCCCTTTCCTCTATTGAAAGATGATAAGAGTAGCAGACCAGTCATGAAAGATCCGATCTCCATACATACTCAGGGTTTCAAAACATGAAGTTTAGAATCACACCATTGAGCCCATACACTGTGCTGTACAGAGTTCCTTATCCTCCCTCTGTTTACTCTGCTCATATGTAGGCTAGAGGTGGCTGAAGCATCCACTTGGGGGCCTGTTGCAAGGATGACTCACGCATACAACACATCGTTCATCTCCAAAAGGATTAAACCATAGTTTATCCTGAGGGGCCATGATGGCCCCGTAATCTGGATTCCATTTTCCTTGTGTGGTATGTTCCACCACGGAAGTGGCGATAGGAACTTTAAAGAACAGAAGACAGTTGTAAGTAAATCAGAGCATCGACCAAGCACACCAGTGGCACCAGTGGGGACACGGGCAGGAAGAGTACCACCAAAGCAGGAAAACCTCTCCTACAGTCCCCAGATGCCATCTGATAATGTCCTTAGCTTCTGAGTTGGTAGAAGCTAGTGGTCTGCTAACTTAATACACTCCAAAAGTTTTGCCTAATAGCCAGAGTTGTTAGGTCAATAAAGAAGCTGGCAATAATTGGCTGTTACGGGGACCAAGATTGCCTGAGATCATTTGGGCTTTTAACATACAACATTCCAACTCTCTGCAACCATGTGGTTCCAGCCAATTTTTCTTTATAATCCTCAGCCCAGGCTGGTGTTAGAGAGCATATGTTCACAGCGTTCAGTTCCTGGCACACAGCAACATTCAGTAAATAATATTTATTGTTTGATTCAATATTTAAACTATAATTGCACCAATTACTTCAGCAAGAGTAAGAGCACAGAAGTAGAGTGTCTTCCCTTGGGTCATTTTTAGGACACACATTTCAATATACAGTTTCTGCATAGCTACAAGCCAGCCACAATGAACACCCAATTTAGGGTTAGGGAAAGCACGGTATACAGTGAAGGGACTTTGAGCCTGAGCAGAAAGCAGGGGTGGTTGTATTTTCATGGCCAGATTCAGTTATGTTCACAACCTTGTGTTACAGTAGACCACACTGCCCTGCTTCCATCTGACAGTGAGCTCGGTAAGCCCCCAACACCATTCTCCCATGGCCACCAGCAGCCCAATGCCGAGACTCCAGCACAGCCATGTGCCTCATTTGGACACTGCTAACTGAGTTCAGGGCTCCCTGAGATGAGCAGGGTGTGGAGGGAAACAGCCTGTCATTGAAGTGAAGTGGCAAAGGGTCTGTAATGGAGCCCCTCTTTGTTTTTGGAATGCCAGCAATGTAATCTGTTTTACATTATTCAGAAGTGGGGTGCTTTATGACTCTCCCGGCAGATTTAATGCATTGCTTGTCTGCTGCTCCGCCTCTGGCTGCACCCCAGGGCCTCTCTCAGGACGGCTCTGCACAAAGACCTCTCCCTTTGTAACTTGTCACTGAATCTAAGAATAGGGCTTTGCTTGCTAAATTTAGCTCAAGCAGGGTCTGCCCCAGTGTTTTCCTGTAGATTCCTTAGCTACACGTCTGTGTGTTTCCTAGTTCCTAGACAGAGTGAGCCTTGCACTGATTACCCCCTTGTGGTTTTATGTAGGAATAAAATGGAAACCAAAAGTTGGTCTGTTTCCATGTACTTTCCTGCAGCACTCAGGAAACTCAGTAAGGGCTCAACAGAAGTTCTCAGCAAAGAAATTGTAAGATTAAATAATTTTTAGAGAAATGAGGCTGGGGAGGCGGCTCTTTCAGTAAAGAACTTCCTCCACAAGCATGAGGGCAGAATTCAGTCCCAGAAGTCATGTAAAAAAATAAAATAAAATAGAAAGCCAGACATAGCAGTACGTGCCTATAATTCCAATGTGTGGGCAGCACAGACAGGAGAGTCTCTGGGGATTGCTGGACACTCAGTCTAGCCAAATCAGAGAGGTCCAGGTTCAGTGAGAGATACTTTTTTAAAAATTAAGGTGAAGAATATGATATTTACACCATTTCAACCCTTCCCTCTCCCACCTGAAATTCCTACCATGCCCCAACCCCTCTCAAATTCTTACCTCTTTACTCATTATTGTTTGCACACATATATACACATACATATATATACATACATGTAGGAACTTATTTTATGGGTTGTATGTCTAATGCCAGAGTCACCTGCCTCTGTTCAGTGGAAGTTTGGTTCTGTTTTTGTTGTTTTCCCATCTTCGTTGATTTCAGATCAGGTATGAAGAGCTAGTAGGGGGATACTTCAGACCCTCTGCTATCTTTGGTTGTAAGAACAGGGGTGATCCAAATCCAGTAGTAACCAAAAATGCCTGTGAACATGACTGGGTGTGCCTGGATAGGTGTGAAATTTGCACTACAGGAACCATCACAGCACATAAACGCCAAAATGAAAACAAAGACTTAATCCATTGAAGTCCATATTTCTGCGAAAGTCCCTAAATGTACTTTCTGTTTGGCTTCTGTAGTTCTGCTTCTGGCTAACTGTTCTTGTTAACTGAAATGTGTCAACCCAGGAGATATATATAGTTTTTGTGTTTAAGAGCTCACCTTGAGAAAGACTTTGTGCTGCACTGGATCTCAAATAGCCAGTGTACTCACCATCCAGTTAACACTTTTCATTGGGTTAAGCCCATGTCTGAACAGTCTTCTTTGGTGGATACCCCACAACAGGCAGTGAGAAGACATTTTTCAAATATTGAAAGCAAAAGATCATCAACCAAGAATTCTATACCCAGCAAAACTATCCTTCATAAAATGAAGGAGAAATGAAGACATTCAGTGAACAGAAAGGGAGGCACATCATTGCTAGCATACTTTATAGAATCATGAAGGCAGTCAGTTCTTCAGGGAAACAAAAGGATTCTGGATGATAACTTAAATCCACATGAAGAAATAAACACTCGTGCTGAGAACTACAAAGGAAAATACATTTTTTTCTGCAGTGTAATTTTGTGCTGACTACATTCTATGATAACAATTCTGTTTCATTATATAGTATACCATACTTTATTTATCCAATAAAACAAAATGATTCAAAAGTGTGTGGTCTGTGCTGTCCTCACAGTCCTTTTACTTTCAAAAAAGTACATTTAGGGACTTTCGCAGAACTATGGACTTCAATGGATTAGGTCTTTGTTTTCATTTTGGCTGTTTATGTGCTGTGCTGACTTTTACAGCCTGAATGGTACTTCCACCATGGAGTCAGTTGTGCTAAGAATGGGGGGCTTGTTACATACCTTTTGGCTTCCATAATTGTTTTGTTTCTGATTTTGCAAGAAACATATTTACTAAATCTTTAAGAATGCCAAACAGTTATTTTGATCATACTCAGCACTAACCCCTCCTCTTAACTCCTCCCAGATCCTCCTACCTACCACCAATTCATGTCCTCTTCTTTTTTTTCTTAAATAACCACCAACTCAATTTATGCTGTCCATTACTTTACTTCTGTTTTGGAGGCCATCCACTAGAATGTGATCAGCCTGCCAGGAGTCACCCCCTTGGAGAAAACTTAACTCTTCCTCACCCCAAAGCCATCAACTGTCCATAACCCCTCAGTCAAGGGTGGAAGCTCCTCCCACTCCATGCTAAAATATTAACTGGCTTGATCATGTGCAGGCAGTCACAGCTGCCGTGAGATCATGAGTGTAGCAGTCCTGTCATGTGCAGAAGATTCTACCCCTGAACCTCTGGCTCTTACACTCTTTCTCCCCTCTTCTATAATGTTCTCTGAACTTTGGGAGGAGGAATTGTGACACAGATGTCCCTTTTGTGGCTGGACACTTTATAGTCACTTATTCTCTGTACTTTAAGAAGTTAAAAGTTTCTTAATTTGTTTTATTTATTAATGTCTATGTGAGTGTGTGGATGAACTGTGGGTGGGGGGGATGCATTGCCACTGTGTGTGTGAGGCAGCCAAATGACAACTTATGGAGTGAGTAATCTCCAACCTCTACATGGCACTTGGGGAATGAGTTTCAGGAAGTCCTAGAACTTCATGGCATATGTCTACAATGTGAAATGCAGATCCATAGCTGTCACCTCCTATGCAGGTCATAGTACAGCATAAATATCTGCATATAACAGCTCTGCTCAAGTCCCCAAGTCTCCTTGACCTTGGAAAGCCCAAACATGAATCCTAAAGCCTGTTTTCTCCTCCCCACAGGAATGACGTGTCAAGCTCGGAGCTCCTACATCACCAGTGAGATCTTGTGGGGTTACCGGTTCACACCTGTCCTAACGCTGGAAGATGGATTCTATGAAGTTGACTACAACAGCTTCCATGAGACCTATGAGACCAGCACCCCATCCCTTAGTGCCAAAGAGCTAGCCGAGCTGGCTAACAGGGCAGAGCTGCCCCTGAGTTGGTCTATGTCCAGCAAACTGAACCAACATGCAGAACTGGAGACAGAAGAGGAAGAGAAAAACCCCGAAGAGCAAACGGAGAGGAATGGTGACGTGGCAAACCTAGAGAATGAATCCAAAGTTTAGGCCCATTGGGCCAGCCTTTCCCTCCCACTCAGACATGGCCCACCCTTGTCTCTCATTTCCCCTCTTTTCTGTCTGTTACTTTGATCTTGATTTGTTTATATTTAATTTCAACATTTCCAGAAAACAAATCTTCATGTTGTAAAATACCTACCTGCCCTCATTCAGATGATCAGATGGACAAGCAGACAGGGATTTGGTTAAGGTACAAGGTACCTTCATTTGTGCCCAAGCCTGGTCTCCACCCACAGAGGAGATTTAGCTACTTACCCACTTTATTGCCCAATGCAAATTACTCAAAAAAGCTGTAAGGGTTTTATCCAGTGTCACAAAGACCATGACCTGTTTATGGTGGCCACAGGTCACACAAAATAGCCCCTTAGTTTTACAGAGCCGGATCCATCTCACCTAGCACAGCGCAGGTACTTGCCCACACACTGATAGAACAGGACCCAGGTGAGCTAAGGATAGACCACTGTACATAGATGTGCCCTATGGAATTATTTTCTTTTGGCAGTTAGTAACAAACTCAGCATGCACAAAATACTATGGAGCAGAACTCCTAACGATGTACATAGATGTATCATTCATGTAGCTTTAGAAATATAACTTTAGAAATAAGAAAAAAGACTCCTAATGTACAGTAGGCATTTCTGCTTTGATATCTGAGTCTTCTAATTATTTTGATCCCCTTGAATGTTGGCCCACTAAATGCATGGCCTTTGTTCCAGGTCCCAGACTGACAGTTGTTAGGGTACCTCTCTGTTCCCTTGTCATCCTTCTGTTGAGTCTAATAAGCCATAGGTCTGGGAACAGTCTGGAGGTCAAACAGACAGCAAGACCTACCATCCAAAATGCTGACATACTGTGACACATTTACAAAATGGGTGTCATTTATTTATAGATAATAAGGATCTCTCTGACCAGCCTGGGAGGGACGACCAGGAACAGGACTCTAACACAGTCCATGAGACACTTCCCATGAACTTAAAGTATAGCAGTTTAAGAAAACTCTCTGTAAAACCACTGATTTTCTTATATGTAATTGTGAGCAACTGTAGCCTTTTCACACAAGTTGTCAAGTCGGCAGAAGAAGACTTGGGTGTAAAGCCATGGCACTCAGGAGGGCACGCAGTGGGTGACAGTCTTGTGTCACTAACTTCTTGCCCTCTCACTCCATCTGGCACAACTTTCCCTAGGGCCTGTCCTTACCACTTCTTACACTGGGACTTTTTTATCTTCTAGTATCATCCTTGCTACTATATTATTATGAAATGGCCAGAATTTGATATATGAAGAGTAGAAACAGCCTTTGTGGCAACTGACAAAACTCTCTAGAATGTGGGAATATGCCACTATTTGAAAATATAATCCAAGTGTCTCTCAATCAAGAGCATAAACGTCAACAACAAACAGCTCTCTCTATCTCATTTTAATCTTCAAAGAAGAAAGGGAAAAAACAAAGGAAGAATAGATTATGTGTAATAATCTAATTCAAAATGAAGTGAAAAATAAGACTGGAAAGAGAATCTTAAGTGAGAGCTCAAGGGCAGGTGGAGATTTTGCACTGTAACTGATCTTTCTCGTTGCTTCTGCATTTATAAACTGTTCTTTAACACCATTGCCCATCATAAATATGCATCGAATGGAACTAAATTATTTAAGTTCCTACAGATGTGCTCAGTTTGAGACTCTGCACCATGGTGGTCATGAGATCAAACTAGCTCTTCCCCTGTTTCCCTTGCCACCCTGACCAGACTGCACAGGAATTTGCTGTAGTCTGGAGACCTTGTTTATAAGAGAGATGCCCCAGGGATTATGGGAAGTGGCTCCTCCATCCAACATCTGGATTGCTCCTCTCCCTCTGCAGAGATTTTGCCACCCAAACAACCATTTTTTGGCACTGACTCTAGAAAACAAAGCTATTGGCTGTAGCGCTTCCTTGCCTGCCAGCATTTCCTTTTGGTATTGGTTATTTATCTGCTGAGCCTTGAACTCACCCTGCACACTCTAAGCAGGAGGTAGTGGAGAAGGGAGCCTAACACAATTCCCAAGAGGCTCTGGGAAGTCCCATGGCCTGACTGTGTTTTAGCTTTAGGAAAGACACCCTGGTTTGGGGCACCAATCTGCAGCAGCCCAGGGCAGGGCCTTGGTAGCACAAAACAAGATGGAGAAAGCCTGAAACTCACCTGCTGACTTAGCGCTTGAAGACTCATAGGGCCTTTTAAAATCTATTACTGAGGCTCAAAGGACAAAAGATGCCCCATTGATGGGCTGAAAGAGCAGCTTTGAGGTGGATGGTTCTTGTCTGCTATCAGCACAGCTGGACAGCAGGCCTGAGTAATGCCTGTGTCACTCCCACAGCCATGCTGCGATGTCAACAGGGCACTCTGATGGGAGGTCCCTCCCTGCTCTCATATTCTTGATGTCACTGTGGTTGGGGATGCAAGTGGAACTAAATCCTGTTTGTAACAGGAGCTCAGAATCTTTAAAGGAGGGCGTTCCAAAAGGACCTTTCATTAGAATGCCCTTGTCAAACACATCTATTTTTCTATGGTTACTGAGAAAATGGTTTAACAGTGTATTTTGTGTAAACTGTTAAATTTTGAAAGGTCATTATGACTGAATTTTCTAAGCAGCAAGTAGTCAATGGGGTTTTTCATTAAGATAATTCAAACACAAGGACCCCTTTCTAGTTCACTATTCCTAACCCTATTCCCACAGTATCTCCATTGGTAGATCAAGTGCTATGAAAATACATAAGCCTATTAATGCACCAAGACCCATAACCATAATCCCCCACTCTCCCCTTGATGTTTTGGGCTGTTTGGCTGGTGTCTTGACTCATTTTTCCCCATAAAACATAAAGAGATCCATGGACCAGACAAGAATCTCAAACCCAAGGGTGACAGTCACCACAGTTGACCCAATCTGACAGAGCACATTAGCTCCTTGAGGAAAGAAAAGGTTCATCTGAAGGATGGGGCTGAAGAGACCCTTGCAGTCTTTGTTCTACTGACAGTCCCTCCCCATTAGCTCTCCAATAGGAAGAGTGCCTGTTCATTTACAGATTGATTTTACATCATTGCTACAGTTGTTTGTATCCAGCAGTCCCCTGGGCACATGGCATGGCTGTGTTGACACATTAGAACTGGTTCATCCTCTTCAGTTCATTCTGAACATCATGTTGGGGTGTGGTTGGGACTCCATATCCATGAGGTAGAACCCTCTCTTCCTTTACTCCTTTCCTCTCTGCCCCTCTCTTTTGTTCTCTCTAGTCCCAGGCTCATGGATTTAATTTAGTACCTGAGTTCACTAACAGAAATCCAGCTACTGTATGAAAATGTCGACCTACTTCTTAAGCACAACTTTTCTCTTACAGGTTTAACAAAAATAGGGCTCTGACATGCCTGGTTTTTTTCATTATACTCTAATTTAAAATTTAATTATGGCTTCATTTTAAAGCCTAGATATTCAAGTTTCTTCCTTTCTTCCCCCACTTATTGCTTTTCTGTTTGAAGCTAAGATGGTATCTTGGAGTGTTTGCAAACTGTTTGAGCAAGGTATGCAAAAACAAGTACACAGATGCTTTGGGAGGTCTGTGAGCACACTGGAAAACACCAGATCCTTTAGCTGAAACTGAAATCATAGAGTTGCTCACCACTGAGACAACTTACCAAGAGTCAACTTCTCATTTCTTTCCCTGACTTCAGACATGCTCTAAATGACAGAAAAGCCAAGAAGGCAGCTTAGAATGAAATGAGTCATATACATGACCAGCATCAGTACAATGACTCATTTCTGAGACTTCATTTCAATGGACAGCTATAAAGTTGGAAAGCATAAGGAAATTTTACGTAATAACTTGATTGATATTGCAACACAGTTAAGTCACGTTATCTAGAGCTAGACTTTATGTCCAAACTGTATTCAAGGAACTGTTACCTTTTTCTTTAGAACAGAGCAAAGCATTCCTCTTCCCAATATGTGTGCCTTCAGTATCTCAGACTGGATTTCCGATTCAAAATGTCACACAGATATGAAGACTATCAGAAGGTGGCTAAGGGACTTAGACAATATGAACATTCTTGACAGCACATACCTATAACAACAAAATAATATTTCACCTGACACTTTAAATTCAGAAGAGTCTCCCACAAATTACCTCATGGAATTCTAACCCACCACAAGAGGCTGGGTACTATCATCAACATGTAGAGTTTGGGCAGCAAACTGAGTAACTTCAGCAAAGCTCCAGCCCAGTGAATGACAGATCCTGGTCTCAAAGCCGGGTCACAAGGCATAATCACAGATGGTTTCATTGTTAAAAAAGAATATGCTAAGAAACCCCAATCTGTTATTACACTCTTTCAAGTTGATGCTAATTTTTACATTTATAAGTGGTTGGGAGGAAAGCAAAGCAAGAATAGTTGGGGGACATATAAAATTCAAATCTCAGGGGCTAGGAATGGAATTTGGTGGTAGAGTGCTTGCGTAGTTTGCACAAAGCCCCAGGTTTTATCCCTAGCACTGCATAGACAAACCATGTTAACGTACGCCTATTATAGCATTTCAGAAGTAGAGGCAGGAAGGTCAGAAGTTCAAGGTCATCCTTGGCCACATAGAGAGTTTGAGATTAGCCTGAGCTGCATGAGACTCTGTCTCAAAAGAAAATGATAATTGGAATCGTTGGAACACAGCATACATTGTATGTGTTACCTGTGGCAGTTAGAACCCTTCACTAGAGGAGCTGAGCAACCGCAAGAGAGATTGTGCGGCTAGCAGACATCTGTACTATTACTAAATGACACTAACCATTGTGTGTGTAGCAATACTGTTAAGAATTAAAGTAGCCCCAAAGACTTCTGAGAACATCAGAGAACGGGCTCCTTTCCCAGCCCAAATCTCCGGAGTCACTTATAGATCTGTTCCAGGAGAACATTGTGGTTTTTGAGAGTAAGTCATAGCTAGAGAAGGCTTCCCTCTCCTCACAGCCTTCTGGGATGCGGCTTCCCTCTCCTCACAGCCTTCTGGGATGCGCCGTCCACCTAGGAAGTGGCTAGCTAGAGTAAAATGACACCTTAGTGAGCAATGAAGAAATGAAAGTTCCTGGCCCATCAACTGAATATGGCCTCTCTGGTGACCATGGCTTTAGGCTCTACAGACCATTCAGCCCACTGGTGTCTGCTCAGGTGAGGTTGCTAGCATGGAGGAAAAGAACCAGGCTGCTGAGGTGCCTCACATGCTCTTGCTGGCCTCCAGATTGATCTGTGTGGTGAGGACACGGGAACCACTGTCAATGTTTCTTTACACTGGTCCTGGACCTCTCTGGCCCCTCAGATAGACGTTCAGCCCACAGCTGACCAACTGTCCTTCTCTGGAACCCCGCCCACCCCCGTGAGCTTGAGGGAAACAGAAGGGTGGGACAAGGTTATTGGATCATTGGCAGTCGCAAAACAGACTAAATCCCAATGATGGCAGTTTTAGATATGGCAATATTAAATGGCATCATTTAGAGGTACAAATTTGATTTACTTTTGTTCTAAGGAAGCATTTCACATACCAGCCAGCCAAACATGGTTCTTTATCTTATCAGTTGTATTTGAGAGAAAGAGACAGACAGAGACAGAGAGAGCACACACACATATCAAATTCTTTTATGAATGTTTCCAGGAAATTAGATAGAAAAGAAAATATTTTGTGACAAATTATCATACATTGTGTTGTTGACAGATCACTTGGAAGAAACAATCAGGTCTCACGGCCTCAAAGTCCAACACCATGAAACTTAAATAAATGTAAAAGGAGCCAAACTTGTACTTGGCCTCATCGCCTTAGCAAAAGAAAGCTTTGTGCACCAGCCTATTCATATGGGGCAGCTCGAATGAAAGGAGGGTGAGGCTTTCAGATACACAAGGTTAGCTCGCCAGTGTGCTCCTGCCAGTGTAGACGGGAGGGTACGTCATTGCACAACACGTATCCATAACATTCTTTTAGACACTCTGCCTCTAGAATTGGATCTTGATGTGTGTGTGGTTGGCAGACAACAATGACCACAGAGTCAGCAGGTCTCAGTTTCAGAGGTATACAAGTTCTTCCACGTAAGTGACCATCTCAGATCAAGGCTCAGTACCCACTGTACTAACAATCACCATTAAAACTGTGATATGACACCAACATAGCCAATCTGTATAAGAACATGAAGGGCTGTTTTACTCAGGCAATGTACATATCTGCTACCTACAAACACTAGTGAAATAAACAAGCCAAACATCAGAGCTTCTAAAATTTAAACAGCATTCACAGTATGTTCATCTGAAGGAGCAAGAGGGCCCCAAAACATCCCAGGAGTCTAAGATCAGACCCAGGTTGAGACTGAAGCCTTTCAGAGCATTCCAGTGCTAGACGTACAGTCATAAAACACAAATAGCATATCAACCAGGTCCAGAGCCTCAGTTCCAGCCAGCTGTGCAGCATCAGAACCTCTGGGCCTCCATGGGTGTTCTCAGAGAACACTGTTCTCAGATCCATCCTGGTATCCTCTCTCAGTCCCTCTGCCTGAGAGTAACATGAGCAACACCCTCCCCTGCTCAGCTTGGGCAGTCTCCAAGGCTCACCACGGCCACCTGCTGAGACATCTCTGAGTGAGTGTCCCCACAAAGGGGCTGCTTCTTGCACATCTGAACAATGACCCCATAGAAATGTCTTCTGAGGACTTTGAAATTTTAAGAATGCCTGGGAGGCATTCTTGACTCCACAGGGCACCTCCTGGGTCAGGAATGAATTTAGACCTTCGGAGTCTGTCAGGTACCAGGGAACCCCACCAGTACGTAAATCCAATAAAATACTAAAGCAAAAATGAAGTAAGTGTAAGGAAATCCCCAGAAGTTCTGATTTCACCATGATGATTGTCTCAGTGATTTTTGTGTTTCTCCTTTCATTAGATATCAAATTCTTCATTTGAGAGAAAATCTGAGAAAGCCTCACTTTGGGGCCTCCCAATACTGTGAGGACAGGAAGTCAGTCACTTAGGATATCATAAGTCACCTTTCTGGGTAGCTGACTCTGTCCCCACTATTTAAGTACGTCTCAGAGCTGCTGTGTTGGAAGTCACCTCACAACCAATATGAATCCCACACAGGCCAAAGCATCCACACACTGTCCCTAAGAGAGCTGCCTCAGGATGTCAGTGTCAATCTCATCGTTGAGCAGAGGCCACACGTGTAGCCCATTATCACAGTCCTAACTCTTGCCATTAATTCTCTACTTCCAACTTTACTGGAGTCTGACACTTGAGATCAAATACTTAAAATATTTTGCTCCTGCCATTAGACACTACTGGTGTCTAGACATCTCTGACCACAGCCCAACAAATGACCCAAGCAGGGTCAAGTGAGGTCTTGTGCTGAAGGGACAATGGACTGGCTTGGTTGGGTCTGTCTATCTTTCCATCCTTTGCAACCTGTGATTATCTAGACAGCTTTCCCAGGGAAGTCCTGAGTGGTCATATCTATTCAGTTCAGCATGCCTTCCCCAAAATCAGAGGTGACAGTGAACTCAAAGGCATGGGTTCTGAGGTGACCCAAACATGTGCCTCTATTGGCAAAGTGTTTTTTATCTGCCCACAGTCTGTATAAACTGTGCTCTGGGAGAAACACCCAGCACTCTGGGTTGACCACTACCAAGAAGGTGTTCAGCAGATGCCATAACAACCTTCCATTTGTGACCATGGACCATTCTTGCCCAGGCTGGAGGAGCCTTGGGAGAGGTCCCAGGGACTGAGACTCTGAGGGCTGAACCACCTGTAGACAGCCTTGGGGGAACCCAAAGAAATTAGAGTAGGGGCCAGTAAATATGTACTCACTTAGCACATAATTGTGGGGTGGCCCTGTTGCAGCTTATCATGGCAAGCACTCAGTGCCCACACTGCTTCTGGTGAATGTGTTCGTGTGTGCATTTCTTCCTATTACACACACACACACACACACACACACACACACACACACACACACACAATAACACTTGTCTTTTTAAAACTCCAGAAACTACATTGACAGTATACAATGTAACAGCTGTCCAAAGAATTACCACTTTCTTAATCAATAAATACACAGTCTTAATCAATAAATAAACAACAATAAATTATGGCCAAATTAAGATTGGCCACAAAAAATAATGGTTTAATTATAAGCAATAAAAAACATTTTATTCATAATTTATGGGTGTAGTGGCATATATCTATAATTCCAGAAGTTAGGAAGTGGATGGAGGAAGATCAGGAGTTCAGCTCCTTAGAGAGTTCAAGGCCAGCCTGAGCAACATGAGACTTTAATTCAAAAAAAAAAAAGTAAAAACAAATTGACTTATAGTTCATTGTTGAAAATTATTTAAAGTTAAAGATACTCATTTTTATCCAGCATTCAGAGCTTTCAGAATTCTGTTTCTTCTTGAACTTGCCATTTCCATCTGGCTTTGGACCTGGGAACAGGCTCATAGATGTTGACACATCAAAGCAGATGCGCACTGAAGCATTCAGCATGCTAGCCAGGCCTACTCCAAGAGCAGGCAGAAAGTAAGTCGCCTGGACAGGGACAACTCCACAGCAACCCAGAGGGCAAAGGGAGAAAACTGGGTTACAGTGGTGCTTGAAATGACAGAGGTATGGAGTGAGGACCTGCTTGCACAGAGGGCTCACCTGGTGGGCTTGCTATACCTTCAGGGACATTGGAGGATCAATGAGAATTTTCCACAACCCCCGATTATCACACTGTAGGATTTGCTCCCATCTGGTTTCTAGCTCCATTTGTTATAATAAGCATCAGGATTCCTGGCTTGTTACCACACAATCTCTTCTATTTAAAACTTTCTCTCCATTCACCCCTGTTCTAAAGGAATGAAGAATCCTCTAAATGCAACACAATGTAGTGGGGTGTTCCCACACCTTCATAATTATCACTGACACTGGAAAATATAAACTAGCTGCTCATAAACACATGTGTGTGAACACACATGCATGCACAGACAGACCACATTCTTATACCTCCCAATTGGGCATGACAAAGTCCACATAAGTTCCAGAAGATTGGGCCTGGTGAGATGGCTCAGCAGCTAAGAGCACTTACTGCTCTTGCAGATGTGCTGACTTTGGTTCCCAGCACCCAAGTCAGGCATCTCATAACCGCCTGTAACTCCAGATCCAGGGGAATGTGACAGACCTGTGTTCACATACCCACATTCAAACACACACACACACACACACACACACACACACACACACACACACACACCTAAAATAATAAATGATCTTCCACATCGCTGACTTCCACACAGGTGATGGTCCATAACAACCCTCCATTAGTGTCCTGTTGGATATTGGCAGTCTGGTCCTGGTCTGCACCGATAAACTGTGTGGTCTTAGATGCATCACTGAACCTCTCTCAAAACTTCTCTCTTAAGTGATAAGTTCTTTTTTGTTGTTGTTGCTAGAAACACTTTCAGTTCACAAAAAAAAAAAATTAATCAGAAAGGACAGAGCCCCATGTGCCCCTACCTTTCCCCCTTTCAACCTCCACCATTACCCATAAGACACACACCACTGTATGTCTGTGGCTGTTTATGAATTTACCCCACTACACCATTATCACCCACACTCAGAGGTGACACTGGGGCACACTCTTGGCTGTGAACATTGAATGTGTTTGAGCAAATGTGTAAAGAGAGTTTCCACCATTATCATGTCATCTGGAGCAGGTTAGCTGCCCCCAGGGCTCCTCTGAGATCTCCTTCCGAACAGCTACTGTTTTGTTTTGTTTTGTTTTCCTGAGTCCACACAGCTTTGCCTCTTCCAGAATAGAAAGTGGCTGTGGTCACCCAGTGGAAACCCTTCTGAAACTGTATTCTTTCACACAGTGATATGCATTTAATGTTCCTCTAATGTCTCCTCGTGGCTTCATAGCTCTTCATTTTCCATCACTAAGCAATATTCCATCCTCTGCACATCCCAGAGTTTATTTAACCATTTTCTTACTTAATAGCATCTTGGTTGCTTGGTTGCCCACATTTTATGAGATAAAACTGCTAAAACTGTCCGTGTGTATTATACAGAAATAAGCTTCCAGCTCATTTTGGCAAATATCAGGAATCATGATCCCTGTGTTGTGTGGAGAGACACCTCCCTTGTAAGCTGATAACTGTCTTCCTGGGCATCTGTACTACTTTCTTTTTCATTATTCCAGGAATAAATGAGAGTTCTGGCTGTTCCTCCCTGGTATTCAGTGGTGTCAGTGTTTTAGATTTATGCCTTGGTTGGGCTGTGCAGCTCCCTATGGCATTAAACAGCTTCCCAGACACTTCCTGTCTGTCTGTAGATTGTCGTGCTGGAGTATCTCTGTTCAGACCTTTTGTCTATTCTGTAGGTGCATTGTTTGTTTTCCTATTCTTGAACTGCAAAGGCTCTTTGTATATTTTGGAGACCTGTTCTTCATTCACTGCGTCTTTTGCAAATTCTTCCTTCTTGCTGGCCATTCTCCGATAGCATCTTTTGCTCTGCCGAAGTTCCTTATTTCAGTGAATTCATGGACTTCGCCTTTGGAGCTATACCTAAGATGTCACCATCATCCCCAAACTCATCCAGACTTTCTCCTGTCTCTTGGGAGCTTTGCCATTTTACCTATTTCCCCAGATCCATGACGGTTTTGAATTGATGTCTTGTGACTGGTGTGAAGTTTAAGTCCAGATTCTTTTTATCTTGTTCCTAGTGTACCAGATAGCTCCAGTACAGTTTGCTGAAATAGCAGCTTTTGCTCCTTTGTCGAAAAGCAACCCCTGTCCTGGACAGGTCGATCACTCAGTTCATGTGGCCTGTGTCCGCACTCTCTAGTCTCATCCTGCATCTGTCCACCTACTCTCTCACCAACATCACACTCTCTCGACTGATATAACTGGTAGTAAATCTCGGCATTTGGTAGTGTTAGTCCTCTGCCTTTGCACTGTTTCTTCAATACTGAATGGTCAATGTTGTCTATTCTGCCTTTTGCTTCCCTTATAAACTTTAGTGCTCAGATATCCACAAAGTAATCTGCTTGACTTTGAATTGGTATCATATTAACTCTATAGATCAGGTTGAGAAAACACTTTGACAGTGCTGGCTCTTCCTTTCCACAAACATGGGATGTCCATTTATTTAGTTCTTCAGTATCTTCCACCTTTTATAGTTTTCCTCACACAGATCAAATACATAGTTTATGAGACTTAATACTCAAGTATTTCATTTCAGGGGGTGCTAAGTTAAATGCTTATTTTTAAATTACAGATTCTAATTGTTGGTTGATGGTATAAAAGAAGCCAGTTGGGTTTCATATATTAATTTGTGTCCAAAAAATTATATATATATATATATGTGTGTGTGTGTGTGTGTGTGTGTGTCTTGGTTTTGCCAAGTGTGGTACACACACCTTTAGTCCCAGAATTTGGGAGGCAGAGACAGGTAGATCTACATGAGTTCAAGGCTAGCCTGGTCTACAAAGCAAGTTCCAGGAAAGCCAGGGCTACACAGAGAAACCCTGTCTCAGGGGTTGGGGAGGAGGAAAAAAGAAAAAAAAAGCTTTTTTGTCAATTCTTAAAGATTTTTCTAGAGGTGAGATGCCATGTAAAAATGATAACTTTTTCCCCTTCCAGTCTATGTCTTTTATTAACTTTTCCTGTCTTACTGCATCATCTCACTTCCAGTCT
>CAJQZJ010032218.1:3713366-3726502 GCA_907164525.1 Lophiomys imhausi | reverse complement strand
CTTTTATTAACTTTTCCTGTCTTACTGCATCATCTCACTTCCAGTCTGTGTTTTTATTAACTTTTCCTGTCTTACTGCATCATCTCACTTCCAGTCTGTGTTTTTATTAACTTTTCCTGTCTTATTTCATAGTCTCACTTCCACTCTGTGGATTTTATTAATTTTTCCTGTCTTACTGCATCATCTCACTTCCACTCTTTGGCTTTTATTAACTTTTCTTGTCTTACTGCATCATCTCACTTCCAGTCTCTGTTTTTATTAACTTTTCCTGTCTTAATGCATAGTCTCCTTCCAGTCTGTGGCTTTTATTAACTTTTCTTATCTTATTGCATAGTCTCACTTCCACTCTGTGGCTTTTTTTAACTTTTCCTGTCTCATTGCATAGTCTCACTTCTAGAATTGTGTCAAGAAACAATGGTTCCTGTTCCAGGTCTGAACAGAAAATAAGTTTCTGACAGAAATGAACCAAAAGGAAGTTTTGAATACTGTTCCATAATTCAAGAAATGTTACTCTGTCCATACTTTATAGGGAACCTTTTATTCCTTATAACAGTTTTATTAATAATTGCAAAAAGTTTAGAGACCAAGATGTATTCTTGTGACAAGTAAATGAACAAGCATATATCTAGACAATGAAGCATTTCATAATTTTTTAAATCCATAAAATCATAGAACAATATAAAATAACCTTAAGTGCAAATTATTAAGTTTTTTTAATCTAAAAAGACCATAATACTGTGTGATTTCAACTATATGAAACTTACTGAGGACTTTATAGTGAATGACTGTTTGTTTTTATCAAATTCTCCTTCTATATCTATCAATATTATCACATATAGCTTGTAATGGTCTGCCCACTAATATGGAGTACAGGAATCTATTTTTGAATGTTGAACTTCTTTCCTTATCTGGCATAAATCCCACTCAGTCATGGTACATGATTCATTTTATGCATTGTTGGAGTCCGTTTCTGAGTGGTTTGCTGCTGAGCCTGTTTAGATCTGTGTTCGTGGGAGCTATTGATTTGTAGTTTTTCTTCACTGAAGTGTCTTTTCCTCATTTGTTCTTAGGGTGATGCTGGACTCCTAGTATGGATTGAGAAGTGTTTCTTCTAGTTACGTCCTCTGAAGGAGATTACAGAGAACTGATATATCTTCCTCCTTAACTACTTCGAAGAACTCACCCATGAGCCCACCGGGATTTAGTGCTTTCTGGTTGGGAAGGCCATCAATAATTTACTTAATTAAAGTTGGGGCTGGAGAGGTGACTCCACGGTTGCTTATTGTTCTTGCAGAGGGCCTGGTTCAGTTCCCAGGGCACACATGGTGGCTCGCAATCACCTATAACTCTGCTTCCAAGGGACCTGGCACCTTCTTCTGGCTTCACTGGGCTACTGCATGTGTGTGACACACATAAGCTCACACAGGCTTCCATACTCATACACATAAATGAAAATAAACAAAATGCTAAAGTGTCTAATGTATAGACCTTTTGGGTTATCTATTTCCTCTAATGTGAATTTTGCCACACTGTATGTTTCCAGTAATCAGTCTACCCCTCCCAAGCAGAGGAGCATGGGCACACCCTTTGGTGTCCTTTTCACGTCCATAGGATCTATCATAATGTTTCCCTGCCATTTTGCAGTAGTTTCTCTCTCTCTCTCTCTCTCTCTCTCTCTCTCTCTCTCTCTCTCTCTCTCTCTCTCCCTCTCTCTCTCCCCCTCTCTCTCTCTCTCTCTTTCTCTCTCTCTGCCCAAATAGAAATGTAATTGTTTTGTTTTATTTCAAAGAACTAGCTCTTGATTCCATTGATTTTTACAACTAACTTCCTGTTTTTAATTTTGTCAGTTTGTACCCTCATCTCTACTTCCTTGCTTGCTTTGGGTTTAATTCGATCCTCCAGTTTAGATGACTGATTTCAGATTTCTTTTCTGCTTGATGCATTCAATGCTGTGAATTTTCATTCGTGCTCTGTTTTTTCACTTCATGTCTAAAATTGTGGTTTCATCTTCACTTAGTCTAAAGTACATTTTCTAAATTTCTCTTGAGATTCCTTCTGTGCCCCCCCCCCCGGTACTGAGAATTGTGTTGTTTAATCTTAAAGTGTTTGGTGATTTCTCAGGTCTCTTTCTATTATTTCTAGAGTAACTCCACTGTGTTCTAAAAGAGAACACTGTAGAATTTGTATAGTTTTAATGTGGTAAGTTGCGTCTAATGGCCCAGAATGAAGTATCCTAATGAATGCTCTCTGTGAGCTTAATTCCTCGTTTTCTCAGCAAGTGTTTGACCCCACTGTTTCTGTCTCTAAGATTCTGACATGAGCTCCTAGCTACATCCTTATCAGATCAAATCTACACCACTCTTAAACTCATGGTCCCTAATTGAGTCAGCTTTTAACTTTTAACTCTTTAAAGTCTTCCTTTGTTTGCAAGAGTGAAATTCAACTACCAAAAGTTCTCCTGTGTCTAGCAACCCTTCACCAACCACATCCCTCCTCCCTCCTACCCACTCACTATACCGGGTAGTAGATAGGTGGGTAGTGAGGTAGGCACTTTGTTACGATACAGTGACCTCCTCCACAGCAGAAAACACTTTAAGGAAGATTAGGATCATTGATGAAAACAGACACACAGCTGCATATTAAATGAAGGTGTCATCCGGGGAAGATGTGCCTCATTTTTAAGGACACTCACTACTCTTTCAAAGAACCTGAGTTTAGTTCCTGGCAGGCTCCCAAACACCTGCAACTCCAGCGATATGACATCCAATGCACCTGAAGACAGTGTACATTCTAACATGAGCAGATACCCATGAATAAAAACAATTTTTAAAGTAACCACATACCAGCATGTTATTGGCAAGCTGCATTCAACACAACTCCAGCTCTGCCCTGCTGGAAACATGCATATAGGGACTTCACCAAACTATGTTCATTCTAAACCAAACACATCATGAAAGAGAAGCTTAAGCCTTGAGAATGTTCAATGGCCCTATCATATTTAGTTGTAACACATTTTAGCAGCATTGCTTTTTTTTTCTTCCATGTTTTAGTTATTTGCCCAAAGCAGAAAAAAAAATCCTTTTCACTATTACTTTAAAAATAATGCCTTGTATCCTCCTTTCCCTGTAAAGGGCTTGTTATGGCTGAGTGAAATAGGACGTTTCTCTATAAGCTACTTCCTAGGATAGAAGAACAAACAACATACTCTGGAAAATACACTACTTCAAAAGACAATTACAATGCCAAGTTTTCAACATCCTTTTATCACGGTTCTGTGAAGCGTAGGATAATACTGGGTCTGGTCTGGAGGAACTGATTCACTTATGCCTCCATGAACCATAAAAGTCTCACCAAACTGTACACAGACCCATCAAGGCAAAGTCACGAAGCCCTGGAACAGTGTCTTGAAGTTGAGGTGCCATGAGGTCCCCCTGGAATCTATTCCTAAAGAACACACAGGGCTGAAGCCAGGGCTCCTCAGGCAGGGACACCTGCTGCTGCCTATCACTCCAACTCCAGAGGACCAGCACCCTCTTCTGACATTCTCAGGCACCTACACACAAGTGACATAAACTCACACAGACAGGCACACATAAACATAAATTAGAATTAATTTTTAAAACATTTTATACAAACACAAATCCTGACCAAAAAAAAAAAGGAAACACAAATAGACTTAATCATCAACAATGTCCCCAGCAATTTTCCTAAGAACTCAAGTTTTTAATAAAATGCTTAAGTCCTACAGAAAAATAAAGTTTTCATTTTCAGGTGGCAGTCTTCAAGGCTGAGAACGTCCCAACATTTATTTTTGCTCTAAAAGATCCAAGCAGCTAACTAAAGCTAGATAAGGACAAGGCCCCTGCAAGGCATTCTGGGAGGTGTGTGAGTGTTGGTTACAGACATTTAGTGAGTGATTGATGTCCAGTGGTCAATGTCTTAAACAAGGTACGCTGGGAACACTAATTAGTAGTGACATCTTCCATTGCCCTCAAAAAGCCACCACCCTATGGCCACCAGCTCTTGTAGAATGGCCACAGAAACCCCTGTGAACAAATCCTGATTCCCACATTACACATAAAGAAAGTCAGTCTAGTTTTAGAGGTGAGGCTACTTAGTCCACAGGGACAGCTACAACCAATTGCCTGGAACTTAAGACAGCAGGGCAGCTCTGTGTGGACAGTCAGCAATAGTATCCATCGTGAGGCAGGAAGGGGCATATCTTGATATTCCTTGAGTCCTGGGTGGGCTTTGGAAGTGAGAGATCCAGAGGAAAAGTGTGCCCAAAATGAGGGGCCAGCTTGAGACATAAATTAAAGACATGGCTGCAGAGGACCAGGGGACAGTGCCGAGGTGGGTCTACATAGTATAGGTAGCTTCCCAGGGGATTTGGTAAAAATCAATTTTGAAAACTGGTGCTAAACTGTAGAAGATTCTGAGCTGAAGGTGGAGGAATGTGGGCTGCGGTTTATTAAAGCCATCACAGTGTCAAAATCGCTCCTAACTCTTTAAGGTCAAACCAAAGGGCGGTTTCCACTGAAATGAGCCAAGATATACTTGATATAGTCAAGCACTCTGAAATAATTCAGTTAATCTCGTAAAAAGAAACATATATACATATAAAGGAAAAAGTGGAATTTCAGTGGCATGTAATAGTAAAATATAAGCCCAGTAGAATCATATGCAGAGAATACTGGGACATTCACTGTAGCTTTCTTTAAGCAAAGCCAATCATCTTTTAGAGATGCACAGGAAATGCAGGGAGAAACATCTTCCCAAAAAACTCCTGTGGGGGCTTGAACTTTTCTTTGCAGTAAAGTAGCTGATACCTGCTTCTGAGGTCATTGTTGTCAAACGCCCCACGAAGCTTTTTAAAAATGAAAGCCAAGCAGAGCCCCAGTTCTGGTTTGGCTCCTGACCCACCCTCCAATCCTTTTGTAACTCCCTTCACTCAGCTCCAAGTATGTCTCCACACAGACAACAAGGCAAAAGCATGCTGAAACACGAAAGCACAAATTATGTATTGAGAAATCTCTACAATGCCAAATTTTTTTAGAATAAATATATATAAATATATATTTAAGAACTTGCTGTGTTAGGGAAACTGTTTACATACTGAGGTGTTCCTCTTTTTTTTGACTGGAACAATAAAAGAATAATTTGATATGGCCTTGGTTCCTTTTTTTTATATATGCATCAAAAGAAGTCAACCTATTCTACAGGCGGGAGAGTGAACTCATCTCAAAGGGCTGCGAGTGGTCACAGGGTCATTCAAATGTGGGAGCTTGCACCCGGAACCCGAGGACAGCATCATAACTGTGCAGTGCCCCGCCTCCCTCCCTGTCTTTCCCTCTGTTTTGTGATCTTTCTGCCTATGCCTCCTCACTGTACTGGGATGCGGCAGGGCTCCTCTGTTCGGATCCCTCTTTCTCTTTCAATGGGGGGCGATGAGATCATCCAGAGATGGTCACTCCCACCACCGCTTCCACAAGTGCCTTAACTGCGAACACCCCACTCTGCCAGCCTAGTGGGGACTAGTGGTTCTCTCACCTTCAGCAGAGAACCAGCTGTTTATTCTACCAGGGTTAGACATGTTGACAAGGCACACTGCCCTCCTGACACCATGGCAGGCCTTTCCAGGGAACGTCTGTGAAATCATCAGTTCCTAAGCACTGCTCACTGTGACCCAGACATGAAGAGTGAGAGGACAGCATCCGTCCCTCAGGTCAGCATGGCCACTGAAGGGTAAGCCCTCCCACATCATCAAAAGGTGTAGAGAGCTGCGACGTGCCGCGCCTTAAAGATGGCGCTGGTCTCCGCCTTCCACCAGCCCGACGGTGAGCGCTCTCGATGATAAACAAGTCCATATTTGGCTAAGACCGCTGATCTGGCTTGCTTCCGCATACGTGGGCCTCTAAGATAGCACCACTTGGCTTTACTTGATTGGCTGTTCATTTAGTATTTAGCCTGTGGGTTGGGTCTGCCCGGGCATTCGGAAGACTGTTTTCAAGGGACCTGAATAAACTGCAGGAGAAGAGCTTTTGTGAGTTGCGTCATTCCTTGCTGGACAAGGGGGGACGCGACAAAAAGGGACAGACATCACACCCAGAGCGACTCAAAAGAGCGCAGTAAGGAGGTACAGGAAGCACTCCCCATTGGCGGGACGCTGCCCTGGGTCTCATTGATCTCATCTCCAGCCAGTACAAGCACATCTCTTTCCAAGCTTACTTGCCTAATGTGCCAATCAGACTTCAAGTTGCTGTCACCTAAATGGCTTATGGGGCACAGTTCATGCCAGCTTCTGTTTCAAATATTTCAGTTGGTATTCCTGGGTTGGGTGGATTCTGGGTCTGTGCTGAAACAGAGGGGACCATGATGCAGGGAGTGAGAGAGTCTACTCAGCTCACTGAACAGGGAGCAGAGAGAAGGGAGGTGGACAGAACCTTCAAAGACACACCCTTGGGGACCTGCTTTCCCAGCTACACTCTACCTCCCAAAACTTCAGCCAGCTCTCAAAACATCCCCACCAGCTGGGGACCAAGGGTCCAATGCAGGAGCCGTGGTGACTTTCACATGTCACACACAACACACAGCATAGTCTTCCTACCTATTTTGGCTCTCTCTACCACCTGCCTGAGTTGTATTTTTCATTGGTCACAGTTCTCTATTTTCTTTTGTGCCAAATTTTGAGCCAACCTGTTCCCAGAAGAGACTTCCGGAAGATCAGGCTCAAGGGAATCTCAAAGATGTGAGTCATTACTTAGGTAAACTGAGGGCAAAGCAGGCTTGCTGGGGCCAATGGAACTGCATCTTAGGTCTTATTTCTTTCCCACATAGCTAGTATGAAAAAAAAAACACAATTTTCCCACTTTTAGAGCCTCCTTGGGATTGGATGGCTTCTTCCCTTTATGGGCTGTGGCTATATTGTAGCACAAGGACCACAACAACAAACAGCCACTGCACACAGTAGCTCTTTTCTTAAAGGTGTAGGGCACCTTTTGTGCATACCCTGCCTAATGCTGATATTCCTGCAACATCAGCAACATAGCTCCCGTTTTCTAGCTGAGTAATTGGAGACTATTAAAGTAGCTAGTCCAGAATGGCATTGCAAATTACAATTTGAATCACACAATCTAACACTGAATTGAAAAGTATACTATTGGTTAGATATTAAACATCTGGAGATGACCCGGTATATCCACGGTTTGCATTTAGAAGACATCAAGGCCAATAGCAACTCTCATTACCGACGTGGCTGTGGGGGAATTAGCCTCAAGGCCGGAGGGGCCAGCAGACTATCAACCAAGGAGTCAAGGCCAACTGGAACACGACACTGGCTAATGTTGGGTCTCAGTGACCTTACTAACCAAAGGTGATGACCAGTCCTTTGCCCCAGCTGGCCACCAACTAGATAGGTAACCCAGGGATATCAGTGGATGGAGATGAAGAACAGGGGCCAGGGCTTGAGAAGATCTGGAGACAACAGTAGTGTCATAAGGAGGGGTTCTTGACTCTACACTGATTTCTAAGTCACCACTAAATTCCCTCAGTCCTCTTAAGACTCCATGGGCACTTCTCTGTGGCAGACTTCATGGGGACAGTTATTGGAAATTGACTTCCAGGTTGTACTGTAGCCAGCACCCATCAGCAGTAGAATCCCATGATATGACATCCAGAAGAGATCTGGGACAGGCTGGGACTGTCCTCAAGTGCCAGCCTCTACATTTCTAAGGATTCTTCATTTGATACTAACACAAAAGTATATAAATTTACAATTGAATGAATTATGTTAAAAACAAACATTTGAAAAGCATTCAAAAAAATTATCTGAGCTGGGCGTGGTGGCACACGTCTTTAATCCCAGCACTTGGGAGGCAGAGGCAGGCGAATCTCTGTGAGTTCTCAGCCAGCCTGGTCTACAAAGTGAGTCCAGGACAGCCAGGCTCTGTTACACAGAGAAACTCTGTCTCAAACAACCAAAAACAAAACAACAACAACAACAAAAAACCCCAACCACAAAAAAATAATTACATGTTCCTAATTGTCTCACTATATTTGATAACTACCTATATTCCTGGAGTTACTGCCAACTGTTGTATTTGTGTGGTAGCATGTCCCTTTCCAGCTCCATATTCACTGACAGCAAGTTGAGTGTTTGAAGCCAGTCTTGGTGGGAAATTTTAAACCATAGAAATTGACACATTTGCCAGGCATGATGGTGCACACCTTTAATCCCGGCACTGGGGAGGCAGAGGCAGAGGCAGGCAGATCGCTGTGAGATTGAGGCCAGCCTGGTCTACAAAGTGAGTCCAGGACAGCCAGGGCTACACAGAGAAACCCTGTCTCGAAAGAGAAAGAAAGGAAGGAAGGAAGAAAAAACGAAAGAAAGAGAGAGAGAAACTGACACATGCTACAAATGATAACTTCAGTCTCTCTGGAAAGCCTGTTGTTAAAATACTTTTGCCAGAACAAATGAGAGGTGATTGTGAGGGACACTGGAGAAGGTGGGTCTTTTCAGTTGACTTGACTTCAAGGGTTTTTCTCTTGCCCACATTGTCCACAGGCAGCTGACTACACTGTGTCATGGACAGTGGCTTGGATGGGTGGGTAAGGTCATTGCAAGAAGCCCAACTGGATGATGAGTGTGAAGAAACCAGGATAGGCATCTCCTGGTCTAAGTCCTGAGTGTGTGAATGCTCCTGCCCATGTGATTGCTCGCCAGTGGTTTTCATTGTGAAGGACGGCCTTGGTCACCTGAAAGACAAGACTCTCGCACTCATGAGAAGTGCTCTGAGCCTTTTGCCTCATTGTGAGTCATAGATTTCTGGGGAAAGGAAGAATCAGGTTGTGGGGACATTCAGTCATCTTTCTTGTTCAGAAAGAAAATTCAGACCTGGTAACTGTACCATCAATTTGACACAAGCTAGAGTCGTCTGGGAAGAGGGGACCTCAATTGATAAAACACGGCCACCAGGCATGTAAACAAGCCTGTAGAACTTTTTCTTGACTGATGGTTGATACAGACGAACCCATCTGTGAGTGCGGCTGGTACCGCCTCAAGTTGGATGGAAACTCTCTGGAGGCTCCTGGCACCAGGACCAGAATGAAGTTCTTGATGGAATGATTGCAACCTGGGCCATCATCTCCACTCTGAGTGACCTTCGGAGACTTGTCTGCCCCTCCCAGGGACACACAGGGATCTCTTGGGACCAGTTGTAACTCTAAGTCACCAAGTACCAATGTTCCATCTGTCTGTCCTGACCTGTCTAGCATGCCTGGTAGATGGACATGGGATGGAGCCTCTAAGTAAGACAGAAGGTGGAGATGGTGTGCAGATGGAGCCTCTAAGTAAGACAGAGTGGAGATGGTGTGCAGATGGAGCACCCTTCTCACACCCTCATCCCCAGCACCAGCATGGTGACCTAAGCATCCTCATTCTGTCCTTGGTGTGTTCTCCACAAGATTCCACCCCCAACATGGAGGCTTCAAATAAACACTAATTTTGATCACAACTTTCTGGGTTGGAAATTTGGGGAGGGCACGCCCAGGAGTATATCTCAGAACCATTCCTGAAATGTCTCGGCTTTGAGTTGCTTTGTGTCTCTTCACCCCCTAGGGATTCCTGAAGAGTGAAATCTTCACAGGAGAAAGACTCCAAATGGCCGTCTTACAACACAGAAGCTTCCATAGGACAAGAATCTGAAGCTGCTTAGTCAAGGACAACACTAGGAATAAGTAATCTTTTGCTGAGCTCTGGGCTCCATGTAGTCAGGCACAGAAGGTAAAGATGGTACCCCAACATCATGGCGAGTTTGAGTTGCTGAAGGGCACATGCCTAAAATCGAGCGGTTGGATCTGCAAGCCATTGAGTCTGACTGTATTAGTCACCATCTTAATTAAGGTTTCTACACCATGACCAAAAGCACCTCAGGGGAGAAACAGTTTATTTCAGCTCCCACTTCCACATCACAGTCTGTCACTGAGGGAAGTCAAGGCAGGAACTCAAGCAGGGCAGGAACCTGGAGGCAGGAGCTGATGCAGAGGCCATGGAGGGTGCTGCTTACTGGCTTGCTCAGCCTGCTTTCTTATAGAACCGAGGACCACCAGCTCAGGAGTGGCTCCACTCACGGTGAGCTGGGCCCTTCTACATCAATCAACAATCAAGAAAATGCCCACATAGGCTTGTCTACAGGCCAATCTGGTGGGGGAATGTGTCTCAATTTAGGCTCCCTTTTCTCAGATGACTATAGTTGGTGTTGAGTTCACACAAAACTTTCCTGTCACTGTGATAAAGTGCCCTGGCAAGATGAAACTTAGAGGAGAAAAGGGTTTATTTTAGCTCTGGTGTCTCAGGTCTTTTTGTCATCATTCATGCTTTGTAGGAAGGAATTTGAAGCAGCAACGCTCTTCTGAATACAAAGCACACAGGGGAACATGGTTCCCATGAAGTCTCCAGATACAATTACTGTGCCGTGGGCTTTGAAGGCATCAGCACATGGGATTCCTCATGCCTGCCAAGCTGGGCATAATTATCCCCCATTATTATGAGGAAATTGGCATTCAGAAAGTGCTAGCAACCTGCCCTAGGTCTTACAGCCGGACTCACAGCAACCCAGCTGTCTATGCCACGTATGTCCAGTCCTTACAATGTCTAAAACTAACATTTCCATGTGCTTAGCGTCCATTAAGTAGGAGAATTTTCAAGAAATCCTGAGTGGCAACAATTTATCTATAAAGCATTCAGACTTGGAGCAGATTCTAGCAAATCAGAACGCCTGTCAATCTTACCTGTTACTACAAATGAAGAATGTCAGCATTGATTAAGACGGGGTGGGCCAGGACCAGCCACCTCCAGTTTAGTCTATTAGCAGCTCCTGTGGGCTGGTCACAACCCTGAGATGGGCATGATTCAAAGTTATTTTCCACCCTAAAGTCAGCTTGTGTGCCTCTGATGTTAAGGGGGGTGTTCATGGTAGGCAATGAGAAATGAGAGTCTAATGGAAAGCCTCTGGTTCCTGACAGGGTCCCTGAGAGAGAAGGGCCATTCATCTACCTCTGCAGAGAAGTGTCTCAGTGGCGTTCCTAAGACATGCATGGGGTCGCCACTCCATCACAGAGTTCATTCCAGAGGGCCCCAAGTCCCAGACACAGTGCAACACTGCTGAACATAGCACATCCCCTAAGAGAATATAGGCAAGGGACACCAGGGTTGGGGTGCAGGTGGGATGCCTCCATTCCGCCTCTGAGGTCAGGCTGAGGAGCTAGGGCCAATAGAGTCTTCACTGCTGCCCTCGTGCTATATTTGAAAAGATTCCTGAGAATGAAGGAAAGAGAGAAGCTGATAAAGGCCAATGATGACATCAGGAAATTGGGACAAAAGGAGCTGTGAATGAGAGAAAATGAAGAGTGAAAGAAGGAAGTCTCCCTGCAGGAGATTGGGCAGGATGCGGAGCTGCTGAGACAAACCAGGAGTCCCAGAGGTGCCACAGAGCTCAGAAAGGAGGGGTGCTGGCACTGAGGTCAGCCCAACGGTCACTTGGGTCCCAGCTGACATCTACTCATCCTATTAGCTGTTCTTCCCCCAAAGACTTTCAAGGGTATTAGTGACTTATCTTGGTTGTCACCTAGATTAGCTCTGGAATCAATTAAGAGACAAGCTCCTGGGCAAGTCTGTCAAAGTATTCTCTAGAAGAGTAAACTGGGGGAGGAGACTCTCCCCAAAATGGGTAACATCTCTGACCTGCGGCCCAGGTATAAGGAGGTCCGAAGGGAAAGCTGTTGCTTCTCATCGACTTATTTTTGCCACTTGTTGACGAATGCATCTGCTCTGTTGCGGCATTGTAGTTGTGGCTGCTGCCACTACAATGCCACTGTGACTGCTGCTGCCATTCTTTGCTGACATAACATGAGAACTTAGCTTCTTGGGTCCCCCCAAATCCTCCAGGCCTTTGGGCCAGACTAGGGCTGCTGAGGTAGACAGCCTCATGGACTGAACAGCTACTGGGGTCTCTCCCTCTCCAGTGTGTAGTAGCCATTGTTAGACCACCTATACTATATCAGATAAGCCAATCTACTCAATCCCCCTACTGGCTTTTAAAAAAGATATTTTATCTTTCATGTTTATTTTATGTGTATGGGTGCTTTGCTTGCATGTTTATATGTACACCGTATGCATGCAGTGCCCACAGAAGAGGGCATTAGAGTCCCTGAAAGTGGAGTTAGATGTGGTTGTGAACACCATGTGAGTGCTGAGACTCACACCCAAGTCCTCTGCAAGAACAGCAAATGTTTTTAACTGCTGAGCCATCTCTCCAGACCCTAATAAATCATTTTTATTATATATTCATGTTAGTATAACTTTATATAACTGTATTTGTTTCATAGTTTCTCTCTTAACCTGGCTATCACCCAAGTAATTGAGATTCTTCTGTTATATTATTTGTTAAACAGGCTCCACAGCACAAGAACTGAGCAGTTATTACTTTATCAACCCCCTAAAATAATCTGGCTTCCTCCCAACGTAAATCCCACAGATACTTGCACTTTGTGGTTTTCCTCCTTCAGCTGGCTCTCTCCTGCCTTTGGCCAAATCCCCTTACTTTTTCCTCTAAATCCCCCTCCCTTGGAGGGCAGAAGTCCAGCCCTATTCTCTCCCCTGTTCAGTGATTGGCTGTAAGCTGCTTTATTGGCATATCAATATGCCAATATTGGGAACAATTGGAAAGGGGACAATTGGGAAGCAGTGTTTATACAACATCAACATTCAGACATGAGATTCACAGAACAAAGATTGCAACCAGATATGGAGGGTGCAGAAATCAGCATTTGAATTACACAATAACCTTATGCCTACACATTCATTCTATTGGTTCTGTTCCATTGAAGAACCCTGACTGATACAGCATGAAAACCCTGCATTCCAGCAGGGTGGTGGTGCACACCTTTAATCCCAGCACTCAGGAGACAGAGGCAGGTGGATCTCTGAGTTCAAGGCCAGCCTGGTCTACAGAGTGAGACCCAGGACAGCCAGGGCTACACAGAGAAATCCTGTCTTGAAAAACCAAGGAAGGAAGAAAGGAAGGAAGGAAAGAAGGAAGGAAGGAAGGAAGGAAGGAAGGAAGGAAGGAAGGAAGGAA
>CAJQZJ010032218.1:3703135-3713356 GCA_907164525.1 Lophiomys imhausi | reverse complement strand
GAAGGAAGGAAGGAAGGAAGGAAGGAAGGAAGGAAGGAAGGAAGGAAGGAAGGAAGAGAGGAGGAGGAAGGAAGAGAGGAGGAGGAAGGGAGGGAGGGAAGGAGGGAGGGAGGGAGGGAACCCTGTGTTCCATTAAATGACTAGGAGATGTGTTGATTTGAGTCTCCACCAAACAATGCCTCATTGGAGGGAAAGTTTTCAGAAAAGTCCTTTTCACTGTCCCAGGAAAATGACCCTGAACCAAGCCCTGGGGAGGCACTGTAACAAGCTGCAGATGAAGACCTTGATCACTCTACTAGGCAAACAGATAATTCACTTGTGGAACAGAGGTGTTTCCACTGCCTGCCTCCTTTTCCAGACAGTTCAGAGCTGTGAGTGCAGAGGGCCCAGCCTTCAGCTCATTTCTAATGCAGGAGGCACTGTTTCTGTCTTGGGTCCCTCAATGGGGCAGGATTCCCTTCTAGTTGTATCTGTCTTGTCTGTGAACATACCATCAGATGCCTGAGAGAGCTTGGCAGGTGGGAAGGGAACACCCCTCAACAGAACAGAGGTCCTCACCAGGGAGAAGTATTGTTCACCAAAGAACAGGCAGCTCTGACCACAGAGATGGCCATGACCCATTGTCCCCAACTTGGACACAGGCAGGACCAGACACTTTCTATGGGTTGTATCTAGTCCCCAGAAATGTATGTTGAGTTTCCAAACTCTGGTGACTGTGAATGTGACCTGATGAACAACTGAAGGCAGAAGCTTGGATTAGTTATGCCCAGAATTCGACGGGTGGAGGCCAGTAGACCTATTCTCCTTAAACAGAGAGGAGAGGCATGGCAGCTTGCAAGGGATGACCCCCAGCAAGGACACTAGGAGATCACAGAGACCGAGGATAAACAGCACATCTGCTTACTTAGTGATTCCAAAAGAAACAGAGAGGCTAGACCAGCCCACAGCTTGATGGACTTACAGTCACCCAGAACATATCATGCTCAGCTCTCCATGATCCCCAGCATTGTGCTGCTAAAAGCTTCTACTTGCTCCAACACACACACAAATATCTTAAATTCCTAACCTCCAGGACATCAGAGTGTGACTTTATTTGGAAAGAGATCCTTATAGACATGATAAAATCAAAATGAGGCCCTTAGGATGAGTCCTAATCCAATATAGTGTCATCCTAATAAGGAGACTTGGACAGCGACACTCAGAACATGATCATATGCACCCCCTTTCTTCCCTCCTCTAGTTCCCCCATCTTCCCACCCATGTCTATCCACCAATTTCATGTCCTCCTTTTTAAAAATACTAAGCCCATCAAGTGAATACTTTCCATATGTACACACATATATAGCCGTGTACTGGAGTATGAACAATCCACCAGTTGCCAAATCCCCCCCCCCAAAAAAAATGATTCCCTACCTGGGCCCCAGCACCTATCAACTTTCAATAGCTCCTCAGTTAGGGTAGGGCTTATGAGCCCTCACTTGTCTGTACTGGAGTTTGAGCTGGTGTGAGCCTGTGCAAGTCTTGTACCAGCAGCCACTGTTGGCGTGAGCTAATGGGTGCAATGGCATGCCATGTTGAGAGGACAGTATTCCCACACTGCTTGCCACCCTCCGTGCTCACACTCTTTTTGCCTCCTCTTCTGCAACATTCTCTGAGCCTTGGCAAGGAAATTGACCCTAGTTTCCCATTAGCACTGAACACCTGTCACTCACTCTATTGGGTGGGGGGCAGTCTCTGACCAGCAGGAAGCTCAAGCAAGAGGAGGAAAGGGGAAGAAAATGCCCCACTTCCCAAGGGCCTGAAGGCGTACTTTTAAACTATTTATTTATTTTTATATGAATATCTCTAACCACCTCCCAACCCACTGACCTGAGGTACAGGAAAAAGGATATTCATAGAGGCAGAAGATGTGACAGACCTCTTTAGTTGGAGGTCCTTGAGGCGATTGTCACGATTCCAGCAGACCCACCATACACCATACAGTGGAACAGGTACCAGCAGCAACGGGAACACAGCTAACCAGGCAACCAGCAGCAGTTTGGGCAGCACCAGCAAGGATAGTTGAAGAAGCAGCAGCTCTCGTGGTCCCAAACAGGGCCCAACCTGGACTCAGCGCGACCTGGGCCACCATCAGCAGCAAGTCTGGAAGCAGCAAGATTCAGCTAAGCATTGTCTGGAGTATTTTGAAGCAAAGCAGAGATGAGCAGTGATGAGAACCAATGACAAGTAGAAGCCCCTCCCTGTTTCTGGGGCCTCCATTTATACCCCCTCAAAGTCCCCACAAGGATGCCTCCAATTGGCCAACTACACAACCTTCACACAAAGTGCTTCCTGTTGACCAAGATCACATGCTCTCCAAGGAGTGTAGAAATAATTAAATTGTTTAACAGCATTTATATATTGTTAATTGATTGGCAGCTGCTAATCCTTAACCAGTCATTATAAATGAGCACACAGACACCACATGGATTTTAACAAGCCTTGGCCTGAATTGAGCAATCTTGATCCATCTAAGCTAGCTCTTAATTCTATTTCTGAATAAAGCCCCATATAATATACATATGTCCCCTGGGCTGTTTTTCTCCACACTATGCTAATGTTCCATGTCATGTGGAATGAGGTTCTTTTCTCTAATCCATGGCATGTCTTCCTTCCTGCTCTTTGTTTCTTCTCCTGGAGGCTTCTTCTACTTCTACTTGAGGCTTCTACTACCATGAACCTCTCTGCTTCAGAAGCCTGAGCACCTTAGTCCCACCTACCTCTGACTTTGCCCAATCTCAGGCCTCAGCATTTATTCAACCAATTAGCAAATGCCTCAGAAGGGGCGGTAACCAGATCTCAGCATTGAAATCAGCCTATCAGAAGCAATGTTATTAGACCTTCCCCAACAAAGGAGTCTGTCCATCAGAGGATGTTTTCCAGCAAAAAGCATGTTCCCTGCACGTGACAGTTTCCAGCTGGCAAAACATCACAAACTCTACCATCATAATGTTTTTATGCCCCTCTCACGAATCTGTTTTTCAGTGGTGGACAAAGCACCCCCACATCCCATACTTGAGACCAAAACAAAGAACACATTCATTCAACACAACCGTTAAAGAAATCAAAACTTCCACCACACTACCCTGATTGGCCTCATTTCAAAAACTTATTTGCATGGCTACACTCAGCCAATCAGAGCCTGGCTAACAATGTTGCCAGTCTGTACCTCCAAGAATGGAAAAGCCAATCAGAGCTCACCTGAGGAGGAGGGAGACTGAGATTTTTCTGCCCCATCAGGGAGTTCACTGAGCCAGCCTCCAGGACTCAACCAGTGGCTACGCAGGAGTGACTCATTCCTACTCCTCTCACAGAGAGTGACCCATGACCTGCTTTGCACAGGAGCCTCTCAGCTGGTCTCCCACAGTACTGGGCTACACCACCTGCCACTGTAGGCATAAGGTTATTGTGAAATTCAAATGCTGATTTATGTACCCCCAATATCTGGTTGCAATTCTTGTTCTAAGAATCTCCTGTTTCAATGTTGTTGAATGCTGCTCCCCAGTTGTACCCTCATGTGTCAATAAAGCAGCTTACAGACAATCACTGAGCAGGAGAAAGAATAAGGTTAGACTTCTTGCTCTCCAGGGGAGGAGCGAGAGAGAGGAAGTAGAGATTCAGGTACAGGCAGAGGAGAGACGAGGAGAGAGGAGCTGAAGCAGGAAACCCACCAAATGCAAGTATCTCTGGGATTTACGCTGGGAGGAAGCCAGATTAGCTTAGTGAGTTAAGAACAGAGTAATAACTGCTCAGTTTTTGTGCTGTGAAGCCTGTTTAACAAATAATATAATAGAGTCTCAGTTATTTGAGTGATAGTGGGGTTAAGAGAGAAACTGAGAAACAAACACGATTTTATAAATTTATATTAACACGTCACCCTGGGCTAGGCACCCCAAGGCTTCCTACAGCACAGAGCTATAACACCAGCCACCCTGGGCTAGACACTCAAGCCTGGAGAGGGCTGGGCTGGAATACTACCCACTTCCCTCCATTGGCACACTCTTGCCACGGAGGATGTCAGAGTTCTTACTTTCCCATGCAAGTTCCCGTATCAAATAAAGTTACCCTTGACTTCCCTTTGCTAGCTGCCCACCCCATGCTTGGAGAGAGGACAAATAAGAACCTGGCTGGAGACAGGAGATGATCTCCACCTAGTGACCACTTCAGTATAACTAATACACAAGAGGGAAAGGAGGCAAAAGCTGTCTCTGAAGAGGCCCGGCTGTTCAGTTTAATAGATACAAATATAAATTGGGGGCTGGAGAGGTGGGTCAATGGATTAGAACACTTGTTGTTCTTACAGAGGACCCAGGTTCAATTCCCAGCATGCACATGGCAACCCCATGTCTCGGAATCTGATACTCTCTTCTGAGCTCTACAGCCACCAGACATGCATGTGGTGCATGTACGTATACATGTGCACAGGCAGAAACAACCAAACACTCACCCACGCAAAATGATGAAATAAATATGTCTAAGATGCATTAGCTATGGTGATGTAAATAGGAACGGCCCCACAGGCTCATATATGTGAATGCTTTTGCTCATTAGGGAGTGGCCCTACTTGAGAGGGATTAGGAGGTGTGGCCTTAATGAACTAGGTGTGGCCCAGGAGGAAGTGTGTCACTAGGGGTAGACTTGGAGGCATTAAGAGCCCAAGCCAGGCGCAGTCTCCCTCTCCCCCTGCTCACAGTTCAGATTGTAGCTCTCAGCTACTGCTTCAGCACCTGCTGGACATGCTTCCCACTGTGATGATAATGAACTAAGCATCTGAAACTGTTAGCAAGCTCCAATTAAATGCTTTCTTTCATAAGAGTTGCTTTGGTGATAGTGTCTCTTCACAGCGATTTTGGGGTAAATCATCTGAGATTATCTAGACTAAAAAGAAGGAAACAAAAAACAAAACAAAACAAAAAAAAACCACAAAAATTTGCCAGGCGTGATGGTGCATGTCTTTAATCCCAGCACTTGGGAGGTAGAGGCAGGCAGATCTCTGTCAGTTCAAGGCCGGCCTGGTCTACAAAGTGAGTCCAGGACAGCCAGGGCTGTTACACAGAGAAACCCTGTCTCGAAAAACAAAACAAAAACAAAAAGAAGGAAACACCTTAGTCATCTTGAGCTGTTAAGACAAAAATGCCACAAACTGGTTAAACTTAAGCAACTAATAACTTTGGCAGAACTAATGTTATGAACATGGCCATATTACCAAGAGCAATCCCACCAAAACCTCAATACTTTTCTTCAGAGAAATGGAAAAAAATCTAAGACTGGCTTTAGCTCAGCGGTTACTTCGACTGTTCAATAAACTTGCACCCACCACTTGTAGCTGGTTCGAGGCCCACCATCAACCACTTGCGTAATCCATGGGTGGGTGGTTCAAGACCTGCAGGCACTCTCCAGTCCTTAAAAAAAGAAAAGAAAGAAATCTTAAAATGCATACAGAAAAGTGGGTATGGTGGTGCATCCCTCCAATCTCAGCACTTGGGCACTACAGGCAGGCAGATCTTTGTGGGTTCCAGATCAGCCTGGTCTACACAGTGAGACTTTAAGAAGACTCATCAATTGAACTTCTGGAGTGCATGAAGGGGCCTGTCCTACAGACCCAAAACTACAGGATCTCCATGACAACAAGGCAAAACAGGATATTCAAGTTGAGTCCCAGTGAGGTTCCAGTACTGACAGTGTAACAGAGCCAGAAACAATTGCTACGAACATTTGTAAGCAAAGAAGTGTGGACAAAAGGATACACTGTGACACACTACAGCTTCCACACTGAGATTTTTTTTTCTCTGTTGCGTGAGTGGGAGGTTCCAAGGGAGGGGAGTATGTATGAGGAACCAGGGAGATGAGTGGGATTGGGGTGCACAATGTGACATTCACAAAGAACCAATAAAACATTTTTTAAAAATAAAAAAAGAAGAGTCATCATTGGTTCCAGTCGCTGTGGTCATGTTTGCAGGTCATTGCATGCCTGGTCGGTCTGAGGGCCTCTGGCTGTCAAAAGCTAGGGCTTTCATGCAGCCAAGGTCTGCCCTCGATCTACTTCTTTGCCCTGGTGGCTTGAGTTTCTGGCCCTTTAGAGAGCCCCACATCTCACAGGAAAGTTGGCACTGGGAGAGAAACTCTGCACTGGGAATCCTTCCTAATCTCATCAACAGGCCCTGGTGGAGACTTGTTAAGCTAACACAACTAGGCCTGTTCATTTCCATTCAGGTTCACATGTGCCTAAAGGATATGCAAAGACCAAGCTGCCTAAATATTCCCTGATCAGTCTAGCCTGGGTGCTTACACCGTCATGGTGGTCTCAGATAGTTTTGCCTGAAGGGATTTCCCGTCTCAGAACTCTGCTCACCTAGAGGAATCACTTTTTATTCTTCTTGCTGAATTACTTTCAAATCTCTCCTGACAGAGAGGTGCAAACATGTTGGCAAGCCCCAGTGTGATCAGACACGGATCCTTAATAGGCGTGGAGGTGTTCACCAGACAGGGCGCCCGCGCTTGGGGATCCTCCTGGCTGTGTGAGGAGCCCCATCGGCGGGCGTCTATCTGACAGGTTCTGCCAGCAGCTGAGGAACAACTTCCTGGTGGGGAAAAGTGACTCTGAGCCACCATCCACACTTGTAGGTGCAGGAGTATAGGCAGGTTTTGCAGATGCCAACATCCCCTTGGCATTCTGGGGGTTTCTCTAAGGGATATAGAAAGAGGAGCTCAACTTTGTGTCTGCTGAATATAAGGTGTGTCCTGTCACCTTCCAGTTTGCTCCACTCACAGTTTGCTATGGTCCCCAAATTCCAGCCCCTCACAAAGCGCCACTTCATCAAGTGACCAGTGTCCCTCCATTCTCACTGGTCAGGACACATACTTTCTCTTGGGTCTTGGGCCAGCAGTTTTCTGCCTCTTCATTCAGTGCTCTCCTAAGAACCCTTCTTCCCTGTAGCTATTCCTAAAGCCGTGGCTCCGTTATTCTAGTTTTCTATGACTAGTTTTCCCCAAGCCCTAAGTAAAATGAAGGTGGATAATCAGGACCCTGTAGCAAGAGAGAGTTGCACATATGTATCTGTATCTTCTCAAAAGGTGCTCAATCAAATTCTCAGATGTGAGTTTGCTGAGTCAAAGCCTTTAGATTTTTCACACGGAACTTTCTGAGCACCTGGAGAGGATCAGGGATTCATCAGGGGAAGAGGAACCTGCTCTGTGAATTTCCCCGAGGAGACATGAGCAAATTTCCATTCATTCCAGATAGAACAGTAACAACAAACCAAAGGAGTGAATCCACAGCCTAGCTGTTGGTGAGCCAGGGACTTACTACCCAGGTGACTCAAAGGTACTGCCTCTAGAACTGTTAGAAATAAATGTTTCTTGTCTTTTTTTATTTAAAAAATGTATGAGTGTTTGGCCTGCTGTGTATCTGCATACCACATGTGTGCAGTACCCACAGAGACAGAAGAGGGAGTAGGATGCGCTGGAATGAGAGTTACAAATGGCTTGAGCTGCCATGGTGGGTGCTGGGAATCAAACCTGAATGGTGCTTTGCCCACTGAGTCACCACTGTGCCCACTTCTATTTCTTTAATTAGCTTATATATTCATTGTAGACAATGATAGGCTTCACTCTAATATTTTCATATATGTTTTTCTATGTACTTTGTTCATATTAACCCTCCCCTCTATGCAGAGGGTTTTTAAATTGATCCATTCTTTTTTTTAAAAAAAAATCTTAACTTGACAGTAGTGGTGTGCACCTTTAATCCCAGCACTCAGGAGGCAGAGGGAGGAGGATATCTGAGTTCCAGGCCACCCTGGTCTACATAGAGAGACCCAGCCTCAAAAATATTAGTTTTTATTTAAAATAAACTTTTTTCATACAATATATTTTAATCACAGTTTTCCCTCCCACAAATCTTCCCAGTTCCTCCCCACTTCCTCACCCACCCAAATCCAAACCCTCTCTATCTCTCTCTCATTGGAAAGCAAATAAATGATAATAAGATAAAACTAACAACCTAAAAGCGCACAAGGAAAACACATAAAGATGCAAAGATACACACTTCCACACACAGAAATCTCATAAAAACACAAAATTGGAAACCATAATATAGAAGCAAAAGACCTGTAAGGTATTAAAAAAAAAAACAGACAAAGCGTAATAAGACAAAAGCCCTCCAAAAGTAGCATTGGGCATTGAGTCTGCTTTGTGTCGGCCATCCACTGTTTGCACAGGTCCTGCCCTTAAGTGTGGCTTGTGTCCCCACTCAGCACTAATACCCCTTTGGCTCAGACATGTGCAGGTCCCATGTCTGCCACCACAGTGTCTGTGAGTTCACATGTGCATTGGCTATGCTGTGTTGGTAAGGCTTTGGTTTCTTTGGTGTCCTACATCCCCTCTGGCTCTTACAATCTTTCAGCTTCTTCCCTGAGCCCTGAGGGGAGGGATTTGATGGAGACATCCCATTTAGGAATGAATGTTCTAAGTTCTCTCCTTCTTCACAGTGTCCAGTTGTGAGTCTCTATATTTGTTCCCTCCTAATGCAGGAGGAAACTTCTCTGATTATGGCTGAGCAATTGGTGGATCTGTGAGTATAGCAGAATGTTATTAGGAGTCATTTTATTATTACATTCATTTAGCAAAACAATAGTATTTTCTTTTCCCCTGGGTCCATTGTCTATCTGTTCTCAAGTTCTTGCCACCAGAGCAATGTTGGGCATGGGTTATATCTCATGGAGTGGCCTTAAATCCAATCAGTTGGCTACTCTCATAACTTTTGTGTCACTACTGCACCAGCGCATTTTGCAGGCAGCTCACCATCGTAGATTAAAAGGTATTTAGCTGGGTTGGTGTTTAATGTTCTCCTCTGGTAGCCTTTAGGGTACTTTCCAGGAGTAGAGGTGGAAGTTCTAGGGTTCTAGGTAGGTACCAGGAATGTGATACACTCACTCGTCAATCCTTGCAATTATTCTGAGTCTCACTGAAGACCTATTCAGAAAGTCATGCATTGCCCCTACATAGAAAGGTGTAGTTTTCCAGCACCATTTGTTGAAAAGATTGTGTTTCCTGAGTCCTCAGTTCTATTCCATTGTTCTAGGTCAGTTTTTGTGCCAGTACCTGCTGGTTTTGTGGCTATGGCTCTGTATTATAGTTTGAGATCATATATTGTGGTATCTCCAAGTTGTTCTCTTGGTATAGAGGTGCTTTGAGCAATCAGGGTCCTTTGTACTTCTGTATGTTTTTTGTTTTGTTTTGTTTGTTTGTTTGTTTGTTTGTTTGTTTGTTTGTTTTGAGACAGGATCTCTTCAGGCTGCCCTAGAACTCACTATGTAGACCAGGATGACTCACAGAGACCAGCCTGCCTCTGCTGCTCAAGCGCTAGGATTAAAGACATATGGCCACCAAATGTATCTTTGACGGTGACTTGACAGCTCTTCCATGATCGGCTGGATGTGGTTAGAGATGCAGCCAATCAGGGCCCAGACAGTCCTCAAAAAAAAAAAAAAAAATTGATATCCTCAGCCTTCAATGCACTTTTTTCCTTAAGTTTTTTTTTTTTTGTTTTTTAGTATGTGTGTGTGTGTCTATGTGGGGGTATGTATACAAATTCAGTTGCCCAAAGAGGCCAGAAAAAGGCATCAGATCCCCTGGAGCTGAAGTAATGGCAGCTGTGAGCCATCCATGTGGATACCTGGGAGAGAACTCAGGTACGCAGGAAGAGCAGCAGGCTCCCGTAAGCGCTGAGCCATCCTTCCAGCCAATGGAATAGCAGAGAGTACATGGATCAACCTTCAAGTACAAGGAGGTAGACGATATCTTCAAAAGGATAGGATCAATGCTCAAGTCCTTCCAAGGCCACTCAGCTGGACTTTACCTTGGGAAGAAAATCATCTCAAATGTTTTGAAATATTTAAATGCCTCTTAAAAGTTCTATTCTAATAGTGATATGTAGGCAGAGTATAGTCACCATACCTTAAATTCTTCCTCTGAATCTTAGTGCAAAAATATATAAAACAGTAAAATTAAAAAAGCTCCCAAAAAAACCCTTAGATAATACAGTGTATAGTAATAAAATCATGAAGAGTTTTTCTTCAGGAATGTTTGAGTGGGCAGCATTGTTCCTTACAAAGAATCTAATATTCTCAAAATACACACACACACACACACACACACACACACACACACACACACACACAC
>CAJQZJ010032218.1:3692475-3703125 GCA_907164525.1 Lophiomys imhausi | reverse complement strand
CACACACACACACACACACACACACACACACACACACACACACACACCAGCAAGCTGGCTTGCACCCTTCTTCCTGGCTGAGCGTTCTCCCTGCCATTAACAGCCCACTGAAAAATGAAGCCGTGTTTCCCACCTTGGCTACTTTTTTCTCACACTGGAATCTTAACTGGATAAAACTCCCAACCATGTTTTCCTTAGATTACAACCAGGGATTCTCAAGTTAAGTTTAAATTGCACCCGAAAAATGTTGAAAGCCTGAAATACAGGCATCTCACCGTGGTTTAGAACACATGTCGACTTTCAGGGAAAACTGGTGTTGAAACATGAAAGGAGCCCCCAAGAGACACCAACCTTAGGAGCTAAGTGTGAAGAAGAAAGCCCAACAGCAGATCTGCAAGGCTGAGCTGACTCTCTGTAAAGCGAGTAGGAGAGCCTCAAGGCCAAAGAGGTTTAGTGGGGATCTAGCACCTTAGTTTTCACAATTTGACTCACAAGATCCACAGTGTTCCCATGAGTCACTGCTTTGCAAAGGTAGGTAGTGTGCCAGGCCAAATGAAGATCACAGGAAGGTCCAAACCTAGGATTCATGCTCACACAGCCAAATGCAACCCAGGAAGTAATGGTTTAATATCCTTGCCTATCTGTTTTGATGTTAAAGCAGATTGGTGCCAGAACTTCCTGTAAGTCCATTTTATTTAAACCAGCTGCTATACGCTGTTGCTTTCTGTTACAAGGCGTGGCTGTCTAGCAGGGAACAACTAACATTTGAGACAGGGCAAGGAGCACCTGTGGCCTTCCGGACACTGAGTTCCATCTCTTGGCTCTCAAAGAATTGCCAGACTTGGAGCTCTGTGACCCAAAGCTCAAGGTGCTATGTGCTGGATAGTTTTGTGTCAACTTGACACACATAAGATCATTTGAGAGGAGGGAACCTCAACTAAAATCCAGCTCTAGGCAGGCCTGCTGGGCATCTTCTTGGTGATCAATGGGGAGGGCTCAGCCTGTTGTGGGTGGTGCCAGCCCTGGAACGGTCCTGTGTTTATAGGAAAGCAGGCTGAGCCCGCCATGGAGAGCAAGCCAGTAAGCAGTACCCTCCATGGCCTCTGCATCAGCTCCTGCCTCCAGGTGCCTGCCCTGTTTGAGTTCCTGTCCTGGTTTTCTTCAATGATGAACAATGATGTGGAACTGCAAACCGAGTAAACCCTTCCTCCCCGATATGCTTCTGATCATGTGTTTCATCACAGCAATAGAAACTTAGACACTCTTGTCACCCACATTCCTGAGTGCCAGCTGCCCCCTCTATATACTGACTAAAGAGGGCACCAAAGGGAGGGTGCAGAGGCTGGGAGAGGAAGAAGGGGCAAGCTGCTTCCAGTTTGCACTGGCTTATCCCAGCTGTGTTTGTTCCCCTTAGAGTCCCAAGCCAGCCTCACTCCAGCCATCATGAGAGGCCCCAGAATTAGTGCAGACAGTACCTTCCTCCTCCAATGTCCTGAACTTCATTAACTTAATAAATGCACCCATCCCCCAAACTCAAAGGGTCTGGCTGGCTCTGGGGGCCTTCTCCACGGTAAAAGTCCCCTTGCCTCCTAGGTGTCTAGATAAAGATATCGCCTCTCACTTCAGCTGTTATTACTGTGTCCTCTAGAATAGCTAGGCAGCTGTCAGTGTACTCACTAGACCTTGCCTAACTCAGGCAAGAAAATTAAATCTCTGTGTACCGAGGACTGTTCTGGTTTGCTGTCTGTTGCTGTGATAAACACAACGACCAGGGCAATGTAGGGAGGAAAGAGTTATTTGGCCTACACTTCCAGGTCATTGTAAATCACTGAAGGGAGTCAGGGCAGGGGCTCAAGGCAGGGACCCAAAGAGACACCGTGGAGTGTGGTGTTCACTGCCTCACGCTCACCCACCTTTCTCAGACAGCACGCTCCCCCTGCCTAGGAATGGTGGCGCCCACAGTGGACTGGCGGCCCCTCCCACATCAATCATCACGCAAGACAATCTCATGAGGCAATCTTTCAAATGAGGTTTCCTCTTCCCAGCACAAAGGCTCCATCATTCAAATATGGAAAATCAAAACATCTTTTCCACTTAACCCCACCTTGTGAGCTCATCCCATCAGGCTAGATATCACCAGCTCTGGCTCCCACCCCGCAGGCAGGAAAAACCCCGGAAGTCACATGTCGCCTAACAGGAATATGGGAGGATTTCTCCCAGCCCACTGGCCTCGGGAAATCTGAGCTCTGGGTCTCCTCAGGCTCTCAAGGATTCTCAACAGGGGACCCAGGGTTCAGTTTCTGACCTGAGCTCAGTGCTGGAAAACTAACTCCCATGATGCACATGATGGTGACTGCACATGACTGTCACGTGCACTGGTGGTGACTTCACAGAGCAGTGTGGTATACAAATCCTTACACCCAAATGAGAGTGACTTCCAAAAGGTCTGTCCCCTTTATCCTTCATGCCAAGATTTGGGAACAACTCTTGTTTCATCCAGTAAGTGACTTGGTCAGCTAACTGCCCCATGTCTCTGAGACTCGTGGATTCAACAAAGCAATTGAACAACTAGTTCTGATACAGAGAAAAATTTACTAACACATGGAGCAGAAAAGCTGAGCACACTGCTCTTCCAGACAGACTACACTGCCTGTAACTCCAGCTCCAGGGAATCCAACACCCTGTGACCTCTGTGGGCACCTGCACACATTTGGAATACACTCATGCAGAATAAATGATAAAAAAAAATAAAAATAATCCTTAGGCTGGAAAAACAACTCAGCAGTTAGGAGCCTTGGCTGCTCTTCCAGAGGCCCAGCACCCACACAGCAGCTTACAGCCATCTGTAACCCTAGTTCCAGGGGGTCCAGCACCCTCTTCTGGCCTCGGCAGACCACAGGCACACAAGTGCACAGATGTACATGCAAGAAAAACACCCATATCCATAAAATTAAATATTTTTTAATTTTAAAAATAAGTTGGTTTTTTGTTTGTTTTTTACAAAAAGAAGAGAGATGTTAACTGGTCCTATTTATGTAAACCTACAGCAGAAATTCACTGCATCGCCAGAAATCAGACTGATTTCTGGATCCAAGGGGCAGAGGAAATTGACAAATGGCACAAGGATTTTCTGGACGAGTGATGGGAAGATTCTGTGTCAATTCAGGCAATAGGTACATGGGTATATGCATTTCTTAAGCTGATCAAACACCATTTACACTTATGTATTTTATTATATAATATATATATAATTAAAAGCACATATTTAATATTTTTAGTGCATCAGAGGACTGTTTGTCATTTAGATGAACAGGGGCTGTATGAGAAAAGCAGAGACCAGAGGCAGGAATCAAAACTCCATCCTGGGCGGGGACATAGAGAGATGGGGAACACGCTTAAGAGGTGGCCTGCCAGCCTGGGCTCAGATCCGAAGACCATCCTGAAGGGGAAGATTCAGCCAACAGCTGCATATGAGAGGAGTCCTAAGACAACCTAGGCTGGAGTCCCAGCGAAATCGGGGGTGGGGAGGGTGTGCACGTGAGAATGATAATCAGAGGGTGCACGCGGAAACAGGCAGCCCTGGGAGGCGCTGAGAACAGTCCGAGACAGTCCGGGACTGGTCCCTTGTACCACAGGACAAGGCGAAGGCGGTAAGCGCGAAGGGACAGATGTCACACCTGGAGTCCGGATGCACTGGAAGCAAGCCTTGCCCTTTGTAGCCAGTGCCCCCTCTGCACCTACCAAGTGCACTCTGCCTGTAAGGCCAGGGCAGGTGGGTCCCTGCAGCGAAGCAGTCAGCCTTGGCTTCAAGTACCTGATCGGAAAGCCTGAATTCCGGGATCAGGAAGATCTGCACTCAAATCCTAATTGTGCCACACACCGGCCGGCTGTGTGGCCTAGGTTAGTCGCATCTTAAATCTCAGTCTTCTGGGGAGAAAGGAGGGGACCCACCGCCCCAGGAGCCGAGGGCGTGGGCGTGGCAGCCGGGAGGCGCTGCACCCACAGCGTCCGTCCGTGCCCTCCGTCCCCGCTTCCAGGCTCCGGCTGGGCAGAAGAGAGCTTTCTGCCAAGCGAGAGGACCCACAAGCAGACAGTGGGAGGAGGCTAGGAGGAATCCCTAATTCAGTGGGCTGTGACGTCAAGATGCACAGATGCTAGGAGGGATCCCTAATTCAGTGGGCTGTGACGTCAAGATGCACAGAGGCTAGGAGGGATCCCTAATTCAGTGACGTCAAGATGCACACGTGACTTCAGACGCCCACACGCCCCCACGCAGGAACCAGGCCAGCCTCCCGGAAGTCAGCGGCAGCCTGCCTGGGGAAGACGCTGGCCTTTCAAGTCCCATGGGCCTTCTGAAGGGGACAGGGCCCGTGGGACTTCTTCAAGGAGACCTGGCAGAGATTGCGCCCCACCTGACATCCCGGGAAGGAGACCTACACTCGCCCTGCACTGCCCCGCTGAGGGCCAATCAGAGCCGCGGAACAGGACCGGGAAGGGCTCATCGGGTTGGGGTCTGCCGGGGCCCAGCCCCCGGGTGTCTCGTCCGCCAGGTGGTAGTGAGCTTTACGACCTCACCCCAAGTAGGATTGAGACCTAGAGGCTCTGAAGATGAGAACCTTGCCCTGCCCGCCCGCACCTAGACCTTTCATCTCGGCCACGGGACACCTCCTCACCTGCACACCCCTCCCTGATTTAAGTGACCTTGAGGTCAGAGGGGAAGGATCTGTCAGTGAGCTCTTCAGCACTTGTTAGGAGCGGACTGTGTTGGTCCCCTGTCCAGGAGGTGACAACAGCAGAACCCTCTCTTTACGCCTGACTTGGGCGCTCTTACTGAGCCCTGTGTTGAGAGCTTGGAGGAGGGAAGATGCAGCCCAGGAGAACGCACTGCCCTGAGAAAGTTCTGCCTGTGGTGGGGCTAAGTTTCAGGGATAGAACCCGTCACCCCAGGGAAACCTAGATCACGTAAGGAAAAGCAGGAGCTCTTAGATATCCGACGGCTTGGGGGTCCTTAGTGAGGAACCCGAGCCTCCCTCACAAGCAGCAGCCTGTAAGTCCAGGAATGAAGGAGAGCCCGGCCGACTGCCCAAAGAGTGGAATCTGAGCCTTATCTCTGGTCCTTGGTGATGGCGACATGCCTCAAAGGCATTCATGAGGCTTCAGCACTGGCCAGAGCCCGTGCTGAAAACACAGGCAGAAGAAAGATTCCAGGCACTTAAGCAGCCCAAGCGCCACAGGTGCCCAGCTTCCCGACTCTTCCGAGGCACCCAGCAGGTGTCAGCACAGAGCACTGTGTGCACCTGGCTTGAAGTCACGCCCTCTTCCGTGTACTGCTTTCAGTATTTTCTGTACAAGCATCCTCCGATCCCCGGGAGATTAGCATTCCCTGCAGCAGGATACCAAAACTGAGATGTTCAAGATCCCTACCCAAAATGGTGCAGTGTTTAACATAATATATGGATCCTCCTTTATTCTTCAAACTACCTCAAGATTACTCAGTCAATGCAATAATGCTGTATAATAATAATTATTCCATGACAATAAAAGCCTGTATCTCTCCAGTACAAATGAAACTTCTGGTGGTGGAGGTGATGGTGGGGGGTGAGGGGTGGGGGGTGATGATGATGGTGGTGATGGTGGGTGGTGGTAGGTGGTAGGTGGTGATGGTGGTGGTGGCAATGCTGGAAAGCAAACTCCAGTATACTTGATACATCAGTCAGCTTTCTACTACTGAGTTATATCCCAAAATCCTTAAATACTGGGGCCAGAGAGGTGGCTCAGTAGTTAAGAGCCCTGGCTGCTCTTCCAGAGAGCCCAGGTTTGATTCCAAGCACCAACATGGCAGCTCACAGCCATTTGTAGCTCCAGCTCCAGGGTATCCAATGGCCTGTTCTGGCTTCTGTGGCCACCACAGACCTGCATGCAGGCAAACACACATAAAATAAACTGAAAAGATAATCTTCAAATATTTTTGATCCAGGCATGCTTAAATCCAAGGCTATGGGACTCAGATACAAAGGGGCAACCAACTTGACTGACTGTACTCTGAAATACAGGGAATATGGTAGGGTTCCTTTTTGCCCCAATCTGAGGTTTTGATTTGATGTTGACTTGGGTCAACTGGCCCAACCAAATGTTACTAATATGGTATTACTAATACCAAGTTATTAATAGTGTTGTTTCTCAAAGGATGTTTTTGGAAATAAGAGCAATAAACCAACGTGGGGGCGATGGGGCTTATAGTCCACACAGCCATTTTCTTAACAACAGCTGTCTAGTGGCCGGATACCTATAAACAGTCAACTAAAGGGTAGAATGGTTTGTTCTGGACCATGATCTCAGGCTTCTGTCCATGGTCAGCTGCTCCACCGCTTTTAGACATATGGGTAGGCAGATGGTCATGGTGAAGCATGGCAGATGGTCACATGAGCACTTTTGCCGCATCCAGGAAGAAGTAGAGGGCTGGAGACAAAATACACCATTCAAAGGTATGCCAATGAGCCACTCCATCCACGAAGCCTTACCTCCCACAGTCTGCACCACCTCCCAAGTCCATCAGGTTATGATTAAACCACTAATGTGTCTGAGCCTTCATTACCCGCTCACCTCCAAACATGACATTGAAGGCCAAACCTTCAACATGGGACCTTTTTCATAAGATCTTCCTAGCTAAACCATTCTTTTTTATTTCTATTTTTCTAGTTATATGCAAAGATGTAAGATCTTATAAAATGAAAATACCAGTGGGTGGTATAGAAGAGCTCTCCCAAAGTCCCATGATAAAGATGACAAAGTCGTTTTGTCCTCTGGGAGAGAGAGAAGGTGGGCTATGTTTGGGTAAATAGTGAGTGTAATACAAAATGGCTTTTTATCCCACTAGTAGCTGTTTCTTAAGAGCACAAGCTTTTTGATTTGAGGAGAGAGAAAAAAAAAAACCTGTTATGTGGCATTGTGGAATCACATTTCCAACACTGGCCACTTTGGTATTTCTGGAATCCTGTTCTTCTGGAATATTGCCATAGTACTCTCTCTTCCTATCTCTCACTCCCCTTCCCCCTCCCCTCTCTCCCTCCCTCCCTCCCCCTCTCCCCCTCCTTCTGTCTCTCCCCCTCTACCTCTCCCCTTCTTTCTCCCTCCCTCCCTCTCTCCCTCTCTCCCCCTCCCTCTCTACCTCTCTCCTTCTCTCTCCCTCTCTCCTCCCTCTCTCTCTATCCCTCTATTTCTCTGCATCTCTCTCTTTCTCTGAAGGAACCACAATAATTAATAGGTGGGATTACATGAAATTTTAGAACTCCTCACAGCAAAATGTGGAGAGTCAATCTACAGAGTGGGAGAAAAGTCTTTGCCAGCTATACTTCAAACACATGATCAATACAAAGGTCTTCAAATTTTAAACACACAAACCAACCTTCCAGGCATAAATAAGTTAATGAACTGAACAGAGAGCTCTCAAACGAAGAAACACAAACAGTCAACGCCTATTTCCGAGTGTTCAACATCCTTAGGCATCAGGGAAATGCAAATCAAAACTGTTTTGAGGTTTTATCTCACTCCAGTCAGAATGGCTGAAATCAAGAGGAAAATGACAACAAATGTTGCTGAAACTATGGAGAAAGAGGGGCCCTTGTACAAAGTTAGTGGGGGTAAACTGGTGCACCCACTATGGAAATCAGTGTGAATGTTCCTCATAAAACTAAAAATAAAACCACCATATGACCCAGCTGCCACTCCTGGGCACACACCCAAAGGACTCTTGAGTTCTTCTCAGAGACTTGCACAACCAAGTTTATAGCTGCCCTAGTCATGAAGTAAGAAAACAGAACCAGCCAGGATGTCTGTCTGAGTTACCTTTCTTGTTGCTGTGGCACAACACCTTGAGAAAAGGAACTCCAGAGGGAAAGAGTTTATCTGCCCACAGTTCAGTTCAAGGAGAAGTCCATTAACGCCAGAACTCAGAGTGCCAAGAGCTTGAGGCAGCTGGTCACATGGCATCCGCAGTTGGGAAACAGAAGAGTGTTTGTATTGTTCCTCATGGTCTCCATTTTATGCAGTACAAGATCACAAGGAAGTGTCTCAGTCACAGTTAAGAGGGATCTGCCCAGACTAACTACCATAATCATGATAATCCCCTTCAGGTTTACCCAGAGACCCTTCTCCCAGGAATAATGCGTCCTCTGGCCCCACCCTGTCTGTCCCCATCTTTCTCTCTTTCTTCTCTTCTTCTCTCATTCCCACTCCAGTGCTCTCTGCTAAACCCCATCCCTTTGCTGTGAGTTTCCCAAAAAACAGCAGGACCCTATCAGAGGCACAGCCAGTGGGCTCTGGGTGGTAGCTCCAAAAGGATCACAGGCCTTCCTTTAGAGCCCAAATCCTGAAAATACCATAGCTTTTCACTGGTGCCCCAGGCTGGTGTTGAAACCTCTAACATGTGAGCCCTTGCCAGACACTTGAAACCTAAACCATAACAAATCCAAACAGATATTTACACCAGAGAGTAATGAATTCTTTGAATGAAATAAAGGAGAGGATACCAACTGAGAATACAACATTTGAGCAAGATGGGAGTGGCTGTTCACTGTGACCCACCCAGCCTATCTTACCACACCATCACTACTCCATCTTCCCCAGAAACACTGTGGGTCTCCTTTACCATCTCATCCACTCCAGATGTTCGAAGCAGTTACAGTCTAGCTGTCCAGCTGACTTGCACATGCAACTGTCAGCTGTGCACTACACAAGGCTGGGCACTCTCCAAAGATAGCCACAGAACACATGGTATCAGCCGCCGAGAAAAACATCTCAGAGTCCTGACAGCAGGCGAGTTTCAGGGCGCGGGGCCACAGATCCTTCCTGGGGCCTTGCCCCTCTATATAAGGCTGTGCAGCCTTGAGCATATTCAGGCCTACAGAGTCATCAGCAGGATTTGGCGCTGCTATCTTTGGAAACGGCATGTGCCCTTTGAGTCCACCTGTGGTTATCTTTTGGCAGTGCACTAGCCTTATAAAGACACGCACATGGCCATGCCACTCAGACCAAAGGAATTCAGATGCATCACCTCAGAGCTCTGAAAATAATACTCCCCATTTAGGGTCTGCAGAGGGGTGAGGCTTGGACTCCAGCTCCGCTTGCTAAGACATTGCAACAAAAATCAGGGAGGTGTGTATGATAACAAACACAGATTCCCTGCATGCCTCCACCCAGAAATCTAAATCCATGTGCTTCATCAGAAGAGGGACTGGAATTCTGTAGTTAGCAGGATTCTGAAGCTGTGGGTGCTGGTGGACCACAGAGCACCCTTTACTACCCTCAAACCTCAGTGTCGGAGGATGCTGCCTCCTGAAGAACATAGGGCCAAATGTGCACAGTCTCTGAAGCTACTAAGGAAGGGAAGTAGATGGGGATGCTTGGGAGGCAAGGAGTTATGTGATGTCAGGGTCAACCTCCCTTGTAGACTCTTGTTCATCCTTATCTTAGCTCTTATTTCCAACACGGCTATCGAAAGTCGCTAGATCAGACAGCAGCCACACCAGGCTGCGAGTCAGATCAGAGCATCGTTCAACCTCACCAGAGAAACTTCTCCCTGCAGCCGAGGGGAATTAGCTAGCACAGATCCACACCTGGGCAATGTGCAGAGCTCAAGAGAGTTTGGAGCACTCAGCCCTAAATGGGATGTCTTCATCAAAGCCCTCTCCTCAGGGCTCAGGGTCTATGAGGAAGAGACGACAGAAAGTTCATAAGACGTGCTGGGTGACTCCCAGGAAACAGCATCTTCCAGATACAACAGAACCGATACACATATGAACTCAGAGACTGACAGCACACAGAAGCCTGCACAGGTTCAACCCTGACAGGGTCCAGCACTGAGAGGGCGGGGCGAACAGAAAGCCCACCACTGACCAAGAAACTTTTTTGCAATTGGTAGGTGTTGGGAAAGGGCCATGAGTTCCCCCCGCCCCATGGAGCGACACAGAGTACATCAATCACACCCCAGGGCAGGCCTCACGCCAGGGATAGTTGACCAACACAAAACAGTAGCACTCGTGTGTTTCGTTTTGTTGTTTTGGTACTTTTTGCCTTATTGGTTTTTTTTAATTGTTTTGATTTTTGTTTTTTGTTGCTTTGTTGTTTCACTTAAGTAGGTTTTTTGTTGTTTTTTTTTTTGAGAGAAAGACAAAACATAAAGTTGGCTGGGTAGGAGGTGGACAGGATCTGGGAGAAGTTGGGGGAGAGGAAAGAATATGATCAAACTATATTGTATAAAATCTTTAATAATTGTTTTTAATTCCCTAGAGCAATGGTTCTCAACCTTCCTGTTGGGGGAGGTCTAACAAGGGCTGATTTCAGTGCTGAGATCTGGTGACCGTCTAGTCTGAGGCATTCTCTGATTGGTTGAATAAATGCTGAGGCCTGAGATTGGCGAAAGACAGAGGTAGGCGGGACCAAGGTGTGCGGGCTTCTGAAGCAGAGAGATTGATGGGTAAGAGAAGCCTCCAAGAGAAGAAACAAAGAGCAGGAAGGAAGACACATGCCATGGGTTAGAGAAAAGAACCTCATTCCACGAGACCTGGAACATTGGCATAGCATGGAGAAAAACAGCCCAGGGGACATATGAAGGGGCTGATAGGTTAATATAAGTTAGATTTAGTGAATATA
>CAJQZJ010032218.1:3675272-3687417 GCA_907164525.1 Lophiomys imhausi | reverse complement strand
CTGCCTCTGTCCTCCTCTTCCTCCCATGACGTCAGGGTACCTGGATCACAGCTCCTCAGAGCCTGTGAAAGGGAAAGAATGACATGAAGCTCTTCTGAGAAAGCTGACTTTATGTCTGTGGATTGTATTAAAAAAAAGGAATAGATGTCCTTAAAGCCGAAATTTAACTTTTAATTCTATATAAAATGTTTGTGTTGGGAATGTTTTCATAAAGGAGGTTAGTCTGAGACTGCCTTACTATATAACATGTGACAGAGGGTTCTTCACATCCATCTGTCCATCTGTCCATCTATCTATCCATCTCTCTATCCATCTAAACATCTATCTATCATCTATCTATCTATCTCTCATATATTTTTGGTTGTAAGCCTAGCCTTTAACGGCTGAGCCATCTCTCCAGCCCCTATCTATCTCTCTATCCATCTCTCTATCCATCTCTCTATCCATCTATCTATCTATCTATCTATCTATCTATCATCTATCATCTATCTATCTATCTATCTATCTATCTATCTATCTATCTATCTATCTATCTATCCATCCATCCATCCATCTATCTCTCTATCCATCTATCTATCTATCCATCTATCTATCCATCCATCTATCTATCTATCTATCTATCTATCTATCTATCCATCTCTCTATCTCTCTATCTACTTACTTAGTATGTGTGCACCACAGAGCATGTGTGGAGGTCAGAGGACAGCTTGAAGGAATCCATTCTCCTTCTTCCATGTGCATCCCAGGAGTCCACTATCTAGCTGTCCCTTGGATGGGTTCATTTTTGACAAATAGTTGGAAAATCATATTAAGTTTTCAGAAGCTGTGTTACAAACTAAAATGTAAAGAACAAGAGGATCCAGAGCTGTGGCTCAGTTGTAACAAGATTCTTTCTCCATGGCAGTATCTTGAGAAAGAGTGGAATGTCCTTCACGTCCCTTCCCTCACAGTACCATACTGAGTGGGTGACGCTGGAGTGAAGGCATATTTTTAACTATTTATTATTATATTAATATTTCTATACACCTTCCAACCACCAACCCAAGGTATGGGAGAAAGGGTGTTATTAGAGACAGACTGTAGACTTCTTTAGTTGTAGGTCCTTGGGACAATTTATCAGCAGTCCAGCCAAATCAGCACACATAGCAGCAGGTATCAGCAGCAACAGGAACACAGCTAACCAGGAAACCAGCAGCAGTTTTGGCAAGCATCAGCAAGGACAGTTAAAGATTAGTGACTATCTCAGCCCCAAACAGGGCCCAACCTTGGCTCAGTCTGACTGGGTCAAGATCAGTGGCAAGTCTTGCCAGCTAGTCTCAGCAGCACCAAGATTCAGCGAAGTGTTGTCTGGAATATTTCGAAGGGAAGCAGCGATGAGAAGCAGAAGCCCCTCTGTGTTTCTGGGGTTTCTATTTATACCCCCTCAAAATCCACATGAGGGTGATTTTTAATTGGCCAGCCTCACACCCTCCGCATGAGGTACTTCCTGTTGACCAAGATCATGCACTCTCCAAGGAGTCTGTCCATCAAAGGATGTAAGCATGTTCTCCACACATGACAGTTTCTGGATGGCAAAACATCATGCACTCTCCCATCAGGATGTTCCTCATGCCCCTCTCCATGAGTCTGTTTTTCAACAGTGGACAAAGCACCTCCACATTCCATACTTGAGACCAAAAGAAAAAACACATTCATCAGCACAATGGTGTTTCTAAAGAAATCAAGACTTCCATCATACTGGAGTTCTGTGCCAGGCAAAAGGGATTCCATGCTTGGAGACGTGGCTCAGTTGGTAGGATGCTGGAAGTCATGGTGACACATACCAGTAATCCCAGCAGTCCAGAAGCAAAGGCAGGAAGATCATTCAATTCAAGGCCATCCTTGGCTGCCTATGGAATTCAAGACCAGCTCAGGCTAGAAGCTGTATCTGAAAGAGAGAGGGGAAAAGGAGTAAGGAAGAAAAGAGGGGAGGACAAAAGAGGAACCCTGGCAGTGACACTTGTTACACAGATGTGTGAAGATGGAGGCCCAAACACTCATAAATAACTAGAATTTGAGATAAAATGCTTAAAACAGATTATTAATGCCAGATGCTGGAAAACAATAAAACATGACTGTCATAATTGCAAAAAAGAAAAAGAAAACAGAAATTACTGATGTTCAAGCCAACAGGACAGTCCATCCAGACTTTTTACTGGACAAAGAAGAAAATCGAGGCCCAGACAGGAAGGCGAGGGATGTTTCTAACTGCACAGAGGCTGGGGAAAGGACAAGACATAGACTGTCCTCCTCTGCCGTCCCTGCCTTTCATGGAATCTTGTCTGCTGTCCCTTGAACTGCAACTGCTTTCCTGAGGCGATTTCAATTCCCTGGGACGGGAGTGTCTCGCTGAGAGACTCTTAGAACACAGTGAGAATGTTGAGAACATACCACGCCCACAGGCATACAACCAAGGAAGCTAAAAAGTGACGGCTTGTGAGTTGGTTTCTTACTTTTTCCCACGTAGCTTGTTCTGTTTTACCTAGGTAGTTTGTTCTGTGATTGGGGGAGCAGGGAGGCAAGACGGGACATCACACGGGGCTTTTTGACTAAGGAGCAGAGAGTTCTCAAGGATCCCATGTGCCTCCCTGAGCCCTTGGAAGATGTGAGTTAGAGGCTTCTCCTCCTGCCTGGAGGCATTAAATTATGCGAATAGCCTGGCACCAAACTCCTAACTACCTGGCCCATTAATCAGGCGAAGCCATAAATTTCCTGCCTCAGGCCAGAATGAAGTTCCAGCAGGGGATGCCCATCTCAGGTCAGCAAGTGGACCCAGGAGAGCAGCCCAGGCCCCGAGGTACTTGTTCTTTATGCTATGTGATCTTGGCCACCCTCTCCACCACTCTTGGCTTTTTGTTAATAAACTGGATGTTTTGGGGGTTCTGGAGAGGTGGCTCTGTGGTTAAGAGCACATGGTGGGTCTTTCAGAAGGCCTGGCTACAATTCCTAGCATTCACACTGTCCCTCACAAATGTCTGTAACTCCAGTTCCAGGTATCCAATGCCCAATTGTGAGTGCTGGCATCCAGACACGTGACGCACAAATGCAGGCAAAACACCTACCTATATACGTAAAGTAATACAATTAAGTTAAACAAACGATGACTTGGAAAGCTAGTAAAATGAAGTATAGGAACTAGAGGAGGTGATGTTAAAAGTTTGGGGTAACAGAAACAGATCAACCTAGACCACAAGCCATTTGGGATGCAAAAACTTCCTCACTTGCCTTACTCTGGCTTGTTGGGAGAAGGCCCCTCCCTTCCCATCTTTGTAACTAAAGTCACTGCACCAGGGTGCAACAGTATCAGAAAGTCTCAAGATCCACCGGACCTGTAACTTCCTGTAAACCAAACTTATTTTTCCTTTTTCTCTGAAAAGCAAAATGAAGCAGGACGCACGCACGCCCGCCCGCACGCTCAGAGGACACTGGCTGGCTGCAGAGGCTGCGTCCTGCACCGGCCCGCCAGGGGGCGCTGTGGCCTCCGCTGCATTCCTCGCAGGGCGCGGTTCCTTGGGCTGCTGCAGGGCGACATTGACCAGGTGCGTAGTGTGCGTGCGGGGGGGCTCAGGGTGCGAGCAGATACCAAGCCCCAGGCGCTGCTGGTTTCCAGAGGAAGGTTGTCATACTTGTACAATTCGCATATGCTATGCTAAGGCTTCAGCCTGAAACCGCACGGGCTCTTGATAATGCCAAAGGTCTCCGCTGTGGGCTATGCTGACTCCCCTTGTGTGGATGCTTAGGCTGAGGATCGTTGCTTGGATGCTTTAGGTTCAATCCCTAGTAACAGAGATTGATGATTGATGATGATGATGATGATGATGATGATGATGATGATGATGATGATGATGATGACGAAGAAGAAGAAGAAGAAGAAGAAGAAGAAATAAAATTACAATCTGTAGATGAGTGTTTAACTTGGCTTGGGAGCATGTGTGTCAGCTTATTAATAAGTTTACATTTGTGCATGGCTGTGACTGTGAGAATGGTGGCCTCCACATTCTTTTCTGTTTGTTCTTTGAGATACAGTCTTACTGTGTACCCTTGAGTGGCCTTGAACTCATATATCTGCCTACCTCTGCCTCCAAGTGCTAAGATTAAAGGTGTGCGCTACCACATCCTTAACATCATCGGGTGTTAAGTCTCTAATCCTAGACATTCTCCAAGGATACAGACACACAGACAGACAGACAGACAGACACACACACACACAGCCAAAATACAGATTGAAACAATACAGTAGAGGAACCTGGAGGCACACTTGGGAGGTGGATTTGGTAGGATCAAAGCCAGTCTGGAGTCCATGAGACCCTGTCTCGAGTTCTTTAAAGGAGGGAGGGGAGAAGGCATGTAGGCTAGGAGGTCACTGTGCTTGCCTAGCACACAGAGAGCCCTTGGTTAAGTCCCCTGCTTAGCACAGAACTGGGTGTGATGGTGCACACTTAGAAGCCCAGCACTGGGGAAGTGGAGACAGGAGAATCATGAGTTCAAGGTCATCCTCCTTACAAACAAATTCAAGACTAGCCTGGGAAGGTCTCAAAAACTGAAACAAACAAGTAAATCATAAATTTAGAACTCCAAGCAATCTCATATTGTGGTTTAAATCTGTGTATGACAATTCCAAACACTGGGCTGTGAGGGATCTCTACCGGAGAACACACGGACAGGCTTAAAGCATGTCTCTGCTCTCACCATCCTGTGGCTTCACTAAACCATGGAGTCCCAAGTCTTGCCATTCTTAGCTTTTTATGCACAAAAAACACATCCTGGTTTGACACACTTCAATTAGCAGTACACAGATCTACAAAAGCCAAGAAAAAAGGTTAGTACATTTAGGGGCTTTCCTACAAGTGTGGACTACGATGAATCAGGTCTTTTGTTCTTGTTTTGGCAAGTGCTGGGGTCCTCGATGGGTTCTTAGGTTATAACAGTGGCTCTAACATGGCCTCAGTTCTGTCACAGAGTTTGCTGGAGACTGACACCACTCCATTTGGAGCCTGTACATTGATGTGCCCTTTCCCTTCACTGGGTTAGCTTCTTATTTCAAAGCTGTTTCTACCAGTATTGTCTTCCTGTGTTCTTCTGCACTTCTGTGAGGAGGATCCAGTCCAAGCAGGCTACATCCAGGCAGGAGAGAACTTTGGGATTCCCTGTCCTGTGGGCACCCAGTTGCTTCAAGGGCACCAGGCACTTCAGTTGGAATGGCCACATCTCCATGCTTCCCCTGACCATCTTTGCAACAAGTCCCAACACAGGAGCCAGTGGGGTCTATCTCTGGAATCTGGATTCCATGCCAACAGCCTATTCACCTCATTCTCCACCAATATCCTGCCATGTCAACCGCTGTGTGTGTTTACAGAAATCTTCAAAATTGGATTTGTCACTTTGCCTACTCGGTTCTGCTTTCAAAATAGTTTTGGATATTCTTAAAACATCTCTCAAAATTGCATTTCTGTAAAAATTTTACAATCACCTTGACAAACTCTACAGAAGAGTTGCCTGGAATTTTGATTGGGGTTGTGTTGACTCTTTAGATCAACGTGTGGAGAAAAGAAAATTGGTGACCATCTCAAGCAAAATGCATGTCATACCACTCTATTTGGAGCAAACTTAGTTTCATTTATTTATTTTTTTGTTTAGTGTACTTGTGTACATGCATACAAGTGCCACCACACACATGTGGAGGTCAGAGGACAAGTTGCTTTAACAGAAAGGAGAGAAAGGAGGGGCTATAGTTTTTTAAAATCTGTGAAAAAGTTCAACCTCACTGGTAAAGCCGGGAACACAAAATGAGCAACCCTGGCATTGGGTTTTTTTCCATTACTAAGTTGATAAAGTTTACTCTAGCAGCAACACTCAATTTCCCTTAGTAATATGAAGTCGTGGGAGTTTTTTAATCTCTAAAAACATACTGTCTTTTCTAAATAGAGTATTTCAATATGGGATTGGAGAGACGGTCATGGTTAAGAACACTTGGAGCTCAGTTCAGTCCCTGCACATGTCAGGCACCAGCAGAGACTCCACACCAGGGGATCTGATGCTCTCTTCCAGCCTCTGAGGGCACCTGCACACAGGTGGTACACACACACACACACACACACACACACACACACACACACACTCATAAATAAAAGGGTACTTAACTGCAAACAATTTATAAAAGTCTAAAAAAAATCAATGAGTATTTATATGGCCCTGCAGGGGAGCAAAAGTCTGTTTTAGCAAGATAGAAAAGTCAACAATTGTGAAGGAAAGAATTGACATCTAATGACATAAAAATCTAAAATACCCATAGATCAGAGATACCGTAGAGAGCCTGGAGCACAGCTGAGTTATTAGAGGATGCATCTAGCATGTGCAAAACCCAAGGTTTGGCCCCCAGCAATGCATGATCATGGGATGGTGGCTCATGTCTGTAATCCCAGCACTGGGAAGGTAGAAGCAGGAAGGTCAGAAGTTCAAGGCCCTCCTCCACTACATAATGAGCTCACAGCCAGCCTGGGATACCCAAAGTGCAGAGCCTGAACTAGAAGTGAGGCAATACCTAAAACCCTCAGTGATGTACTCCCCCAACAGGACTGGACTTGAGCTTGGGGAAGGATGGACAGACCTTCCCTGATACCCAGACTCTGAGAGACAGAATCCACAGTCACTTATCATTCACTCACGGTGAGGGAAGGGCAACTCAGGAGGTAGAATTAAGAGCCCAGAGAACCAAACTGTGGTGACCTCTGCTCCTGTCATTATACAGTCCCCTCCCACATTGAACGTGGGCACCAAGATACCCAGCTGCAGCAACAACAGGGTCAAGAATAAGTCACCAGAGTGTGGTGGCTTCAGCCTCCTGCTCTTACATCATTTCATCTGGCAGAGAGGAGGTGTTGGTCAGGAGACTCTGGAAAGCTACGGTCACTTCTTTCCGCAGGGAACTGGCAGAGATAGGATTGTAAATAGGACTGTCCTGTCTCATGGCAGACTGGGGATGTAGCTCGATCTGGGCATAGAATCCTGGCTTTGATCCCGAGATGGTATAACCCAGGCATGGTGGCACAGGCCTCAGCACTCAGAAGTTCAAGGTCATCATTAACTCATACTCAAAGTCAGTATGGGCTACGAAAGACTCTCAAAAACAAACTAGAAAGGAGTACAGGGTGAGGGATGGAGGCTGCTGGAGACAGTGAACGGCCAAGGCTTACTGCTAGTGGCCTGTGAGGAGTTATCTTAGAGCAGTGCTTGCTTCTCAACTTTCCTAACACTGCGACCCTTTAATACAGTTCCTCATGTTGTGCTGACCCCCAGTCATAAAACTATTTTCATTGCTACTTTGTAACTGTAATTTTGCTATTGTTATGAATCATAATATAAATACCTGATATGCAGGGTATCTGATATTTGACCTCTGTGAAAGGGTCATTCAACCCCAAAGGGATTTCAACCCACATGTTAAAAACCTCTGTCTTGGAGGCTAATCCTCCAGCACCAACCTTCAAAACAGGCGTGACTTGGGTGATGAGTGAGGCCAGCAAGACCACTCCTTCCCACTGTTCCCGAGTTCCTAACCCCAGAAAACTGTGACGTCAGAAATGTTTGGTGTGCTGGGCGGTGATGGCGCACGCCTTTAATCTCAGCACTTGGGAGGCAGAGGCAGGTGGATCTTTGTGAGTTCGAGGCCAGCCTGGTCTATAAAGTGAGTCCAGGACAGCCAGGGCTACACAGAGAAACCCTGTCTCGAAAAACCAAAAAAAAAAAAAAAAAAGAAATGTTTGGTGTTCAAGATATTAAACCTAGAGGGTTGTTCCACAGAAATTGCCTCAAAAGACCTCGCACACAATGGTTATCCCATACAGAGTTACTGGGTACTTGGAGAGAGGTCTAAACCAAACAAACTCAACAGCAGTGAAGTCATCAAATGCAGGCACCTTGCCAGGTGTGGTGGCACACCCCTTTAGTCCTGGAACTAAGAATCGAGGCAGGTGGGTCTCTGCAAGTTCGAGGTCAGTCTGATCTACATAACAAGTTCCAGGCCAGCCAGAGCTGCATGAAGAGACCCTGTTTCAAAAGAATAAAATCAAGGCAGTTACTTCCTGCTACATACCAAGAACAACACACCACTTTTTGGTATTATAGTAAAAAAATATATAACTGAAGTGGGCATATAAGGAAATGTGGAAGGAGGGAGACAAAACTAATGGGAATTCTATTAAATAAAAGGCCAGAATTGTGAAAGCTAACAATAGAGGGACTGTCCAGATGGAGGGAGAGGGGGAAATGGGACAGCCTCGGTCACTTGGGAGCTCTGAGGTGTGGGACACCAAAATCTCAGTGTGGGTCCATTACAACACAGGAGTCAGCACTGGGAGCCCACATCACAGCACATGAGGCAGAGAACGCACAGAAACCTTTTATACTATTGTCACTTTTTTCAGTTAGGATATTATTTGTAATAAAAAATTAATAGTAGTGTATTCTTTACAAAAGTTTAACTATCAGCAATTTTAAGAAAGAAAAAAGTTAAAAGATGCACTTTGAGCAAAATGAAAACAGTCATAGTGGAGGACCTAGAGATGCAGAGAGCAACCAGTAAGAAAACGGCAAAGTGAGCTGGTAAGATGGCTTAGGGGGTAAAGGACGCCAACAACCCTGAGGGCGCAAATTTGATGCTCAGGGTCCATGTGGGGGGAGCAGAGAACATGTTCTCTTACTCTCAGTTTTTCTCTCTCAATCTCTCTCTCTCTCTCACCCCCTCTCTCTCTTTCTCTCTCCCTTCCTCCCCCAAAATAAATTGAAACAGAGGCAGGAGGATTGAGAGTTCTTAGCTAGCCTGAGCTACAAAGTAACACCCGGTCACAAACACATATACAGACAAAGAAGTTGAGGGACAAGGAGGAAGAGGGAGAAGGGGACAAGGCAGAGGAAGGCGAGACAGACAGAAAGGTGGGTAGGTAAGTAGATAGACAGATGAATGGATAGATAGATAGATAGATAGATAGATAGATAGATAGATAGATAGATAGACAGACAGATAGATAGAAGAGAGGGGGGTGGAAGGAGAAAGACACACACACAAAATGCATGCTACCTTTAATCACCAAATCAAAACTCAAATGAGGCTTTCCATAGCCCAATGGCTATAGCAACTGCCAATAAGACTGAAGGCAAGTACCCAGGAGGTTATGGGAGGACGGGACCCTGGAACACAATGGTGGGATGAACATCACAGCATCCATATGGGAATAGTAGAATGTCTTCAGACAACTGAAGAGAGAATGACATACAACCCAGCCATTCAGGACCAGATACATTTTTGAGGAAAATGAAAGAATATGTTAAAGACATAGCTGTGCTACTATATTTATCACATTCAAAAAGCCTCGCTATGGTATCAACCTAATATCCACCAACAGATGAGTGGGTAAGGAGTGTGTGTGTGTGTGTGTGTGTGTGTGTGTGTGCACGCGTGTGCGTGTGTGTGTGGTGTGAGTGTGTGTGATTGTGTGTGCGTGTGTGTGTGAGTGTGTGTGAGTGTGCATGTGCGTGTGTGTGTGCGCGCGCGTGTGCGTGTGAGTGTGTGTGGTGTGAGTGTGTGTGTGATTGTGTGTGCGTGTGAGTGTGTGTGTGTGAGTGTGCATGTGCATGTGTGTGTGTGTGAGTGTGTGTGTGTGAGTGTGCATGTGCATGTGTGTGTGTGAGTGTGCATGTGCGTGTGTGTGTGTGTGTGTGAGTGTGCATGTGCGTGTGTGTGCGCGTGTGTGTGTGATTGTGTGTGCGTGTGATTGTGTGTGTGTGTGAGTGTGTGTGAGTGTGCATGTGCGTGTGTGTGTGAGTGTGTGTGAGTGTGCATGTGTGTGTGTGTGTGAGTGTGTGTGTGTGTGTGCATGCGTGTGAGTGTGTAATGGAATACTATTCTTCCATTTAAAAAAAACCCAAGATCTTGTCATGTATAGCAATCCAGAGGAATATGAAAGACAAATTACATTAAGTGAAACAAGCTAATTACAAAAAGACAAGCACCACACAATCTCATCATATGCGGCGTCTATAGAGGCTGGTGTCATAAGAGAGAGTGACGACAGTCATCAGGGGCTTCAGTGTGTGCTAAGGCTGGCTGGGGATGCCCAGCCACTGAGGTGTCAGGCTGACAGCCTGAGTCCAAGGTGTCTCAGCAGGGACCACAGTAAATCCTAATCCTTCACAGTCCATCGCGGTTGTGGAAAAGGTGAGATTATTTGCTGTGAGTCCTTTCCACAGATTAATAACTATGTGAGTGAGCTGAATGTGTTGTAAGTTATCTGGATTTAACTGCTGCAAGATGACTGTCACTGAAAGGTCACATGGCTAAGCTATGCCCTCAGCTGGCCTGCTTTGGAGACTACCTACTGACTGTGGGCACCATGGTAACAAGTGTCTAGAGGGTTTTCCAGAACTCAGGAGACTGCTTTTGTCTCCAAAATCACAAAAACTACAACTCTCAGGCTGGAGAGCTGGGTCAGCAGCTTGACATCAAGCCTAAGGACCAGAGTCTACTTCCCAGGGCTCAGAAGGTAGAAGAAACAGTTCTCAAAAACTATCCTCTGACCTCAGTGCACACAAACACAGATAATCACCAGAGTTTTAAAACAAACAGAATACCAACTCTTCACTTAGTCCAGTGCAGGTGTCCAGTCGGTGACTTCTTGACCATAGGCAACAGAATGAAAAGAGCCCGTTGCAGCTCACTAAGCTTCTGTGCATCCAACAAAGAGCTGTGGCATCTGAGGACACGCGTTCAGAACACTGAGGTTTCATCCTGCCTGCCTCCGGTCACCCTTCCCTCACCTCAGATCCCTCCACTAGCATCTCATAAGCATCCCTGTGACAGTCCCATATGAAGTGGTCTCCCCAGGGGCTCATGTGCTTGAAGGCTTGGCTGCCAAGTCCGTGGCATTCAGAGGCTTTGGGGGGGGGGGATCAAAGGGGTCCTGAGGATGCTGGCATCTTCAGTGGATTAATCTACGGACGAGTTCACTACCCACTGCATAGAATCATCAGCCAATGTCACTGGGCAAGGGCAAGTGACAAAGCAGGAAGTGCTGGGAAGAAAGTATAAAATATTCTGTTGGCAGGTAATAACATTGTGGACTAGAAAAACAAGACAGAAGGCTCTGTGGACAGATGACTCAAAACAATGAGAGAACTTGGTAAGAAAGCAGGATGAAAAATGAATGTCTTTCACACGACCATATCGTAGCCAAGCAGACACAGTGGGGGAGAAAATCCCCTCTTACAGTACAAACAGAACCAAACTCCAGCGTCACCTCAACAAGGCAAGGTAAAACTTTAAACAAGAACACTTCCAAACCCTCCGGGGATGTAGAAGTGATTTAATAGGTGCAGGGTCATGAGGCGTTCCAAAGTCGAACTGAGGCCGAGACACGATATGGACTGCCCTTCTGAAATGATGTTTGTTCTCAAATTCATGGAAAAAACACCCCCACTGAATTAGAGAAACTTTCAAGAGAAGTGGATTTTGGGGTGCTAGGCGTTCAGATATTACACCCCCCCCCCAGTCCCTATAGCTGACAGTCACCATAATTTATGAATGACCTAGAGGCCAACACAACCCACAAGGAAGCCCTGAATACTTCAGCATGATGGTGCTCAACAAATGGCAGAATGATGCCTTTCACTGCCATTTTTAATAATACTGAAACAATCTGCCAGCTACTGGAAAAAGATGAGATCAAGTCCATGCCTCACAGTATGCAGTGGGACAAAGTCCAAATGGATCAAAGGTTTAAATGTAAAAGCTAAATCGTGGTACAATCAGTCTTCATACCTTTCAGCTTGGTTCTACCTCCACAACCTGAGGACATGGGCGGACTTGTGACGGGAGCTAGGGAAACCACTCAGGATGTATCTTTTCTCTTGATGCCCACCCATGTGGTGCAGTCGTCAGATCTTCCACAGAACGCTACAGCTGAAGCCTTAAAATCCTTAGGCAAGCTCCCAGGCTCATGTCCCCTTCCCTGGAGGAGGCCCCCGCTTTGCCAACTGGTCAACCAGAGGCTCCCAGGCTCGTGTCTCCATCCCCGGAGGAGGCCCCTGCTTTGCCAACAGGTCAACCAGAAGT
>CAJQZJ010032218.1:3655088-3675262 GCA_907164525.1 Lophiomys imhausi | reverse complement strand
CCCAGGCTCGTGTCCCCATCCCCGGAGGAGGCCCCTGCTTTGCCAACTGGTCAACCAGAAGCTCATTTGGTTGCTCCTTTCTCCTTAGGAATTTTTTTGATTCATTTATTTTATTTTCTGTGTGCTTTGTCTGCATGTATGTCTGTGCACCACATACATATTTGGAGGTCAGAAGGAATCAGATCACCTGGAACTGGTGTTAGAGTTGGTTGTGAACCACCATGTGGATACTGGGAACCAAACCCAGTTCCTCTTCAAGACCAACAAGTGCTCTTAGCCACTGATCTCTCCAGCCTCTCAACTATTAAAATTAAAAAAAAAACCCTACATTTTATGATATTTAAGTTTCCTATTTTTTTCTGATCAAGACTTTGTGAATTGAAAATACACTTTTATTACAGAGATTTATTTTATGTATTTGTATGCTTCCCTTCATGTATGTCTGTGTACTTTGTACATACAGAATCCCCTGGAGTTGGAGCTGCAGGTGTGGGTGCTGGGAACCTGGGTTCTCTGCAAGAGCAGTAAGTGCTCTTAACGGCTGAGACATCTCTGACAGTCCCCTGAAATGGAAATGAGTATCGCCAACAAAGATTGTGTCCCTTGAAATGACAGCTGACATGTCTCTGTGTTACCTACCTCAGCATACTCCACAGTGCCTGCAAAGCACAGTGGCACATAACTCCACCCAGCAGTGCTGTGAGTACTCAGGCTTGTAGCACACCAATGCTCTAAGCACAACAGTTGCCATCTTTACCAGAACATCTGTGACTCCCTACAAGACACCCTTTGGCCTCTTCATGTTCCCTCACCACAAGACTGGGTGGGAAAGGTCCTAGGAGATGATGAGCATGCGTGGAAAGCTCACTGAAGAGACGACTCCATGTCCACAGCTGTGAAGGTTCCTCATCCACGCTGGAGTGAGAGGCTGCCATGGTGCCACTGTTTTAGGATGACCAATCCTCCTGTAAGAAACCGCTCGGCATGCTCTAAGTAAGCTCAGTAAGCTGGACTTGGGCAGAATTTTGGTCTGTCATGGTGCCCTACCTGGGGTCAGTAGACATTTGCTCATGTTTCCCCAGGAAAAATTCACATAACTGGGGTTAAATAAAAACGCCATGCTGCAGCATCACACGTGGGCACTGGGATGTCATTAAGCTGGACCTGTATCACTGCAGGTCTGGTGATGACACATGATCTTTGGGTGGCAAGTACCCAATCTCCACCCCCAACACCAAAATGCCCACAAGGCAATGAGCAAGCTAAGAAGGTTAAATTCTAACAAAATTCTGTTCAAACTATAGGGTTTAAATTAGCATTTGTTTCCATGTTTTTTGTTTTTTTTTTCCCCAGCCACCTAAAAATGTAAAACCTATTCTTACTTTGGCGGGCCAAACAAACACAGGAGGATGTGTTGCAATTTGCTGATGCTTAGTCAATCTTTTGACAAGCGCAGGAAGCTGAAGCCAGTTCACCCTAGTCCTTCAGAACTCTCCTGCCAAGTAGACAAAAAAGGAAAGGATCTTTGATGGCTGCTAGAGTGTAATAAATCTCCCTTGGTCTCACCTTTATCCAAAATCTAGTGCCCCTTAGTTCTTTACTCCAGAGGTATGACCTTCAGCACTTCAATAAGGGTGCATGTGAAAAATCATGGGAACGGGGTAGGGTGGAGTGGGGGGAACCAATGCCTGAAGGCTGGGGTGTAAGTCGGCAGGAGGGGCTGTGGCTGCTCGCCCCTGTGCCAGCGGCCTTTTGTTGCTGCCTTTGTTCTGTCACACAAGTCCTACCCAGCCAGTGCCCAGTGAGATTACAGTCTGGGGAAAAGGGGAGGGACAGACAAAATTAGAGAAACTCTTAGTGTGGGCTCTTCTCATGTCACAGATAACTGAAAACAGCATCAGAGATAAGTGTCCCCACATTTCTACCGCCACAGTAGACTTGTCCAAATAAAAGCCTTGTAGGAACCCTGCACGTCATTAGCTCATCTGGGAAAGCCTGTGTCAGTGGGCATTGTCATCTCCTAACTCTGCTGGTGGTCTCCGCAGCTGAAGGAATATCTGCCCAAAGGGTTTGGTTTGTGGACGTCAAGGAAGGTGTCTGTGGGACTTGGAAAGAGGCCTAGACTAGAAGGCAGAGACAATAACTTGTCAACTGGGTCATCTTCAACATACTCAGGGCACTGACTCAGGTACTGACCAGTTTCTCAAACCATAAAGTGGACAGGTGGGTGAGGCAGCTCGGCAAGTAAAGGCACTTGCCGCCACGCCTAACGACCTGAGTTCAATCCCTGGAACCCACCGGAGCCCTCTGACATCACAGGCATGGCACACAGGCCCTCACTCACATGCACACATAACAATTTTAAACCTTAAAGCAAAAAGTAAAAAAACTTTCAAAATAACATAGTTTGCAAAATCAACAGGGACTTGTTTAACTAGACATCGAAGGCATGACTGGACGAGGCCATGACTGGAAGCTTCGTGTGGCTGGCAGGCCCTGCCTTGGGTGGCAAGTGGCTTCAGCTGCCACAAAGGCTGCACAGGGCTGGGAAAATGTGTCCACCTAACAGTGATTTCAACTGAGAAGGGGCTGTGGCAGCCACACCCAACCCTTCACCTGCCCCAGCCCGCACACATCTTCTGACCTTGTTTTCTGGGAACTGTGAGGCTTGCCACAGGCACAGTAAAGAACTGAACACCTCAGGACTCTGCCCACTTGAAGCACGGCACCAGCCAGGCTCTGCAGTCACCTGGTATCAGCTTACCGTTCACCTTCTCAAGTCCCTGCTCTAAAACATGGTTTACTCACTATGTCTGTCTTTCCCCGCATGTGAGAACGAGAATGTGCTCAGTTCCTTCCTCCTAGCCTGGAGCACTTGTCATGCGGCTTGTTGCTGTTGACCATTCTCTGCCACAGTCCTGTCCACAGTCTGGGACTCCTGCCTGTGAGATAGTGGCTTTCAAGCCATTCATGATTCCACTGGCAGTCTAAACCTCCCTGCCTTCTCCACTTCAGTGTTTTCTGCAGTTAAGTGGGGGCAGGTACTTCAAGTTCATTCCCTTTTAAGCTTGCCAGCAAAAGGAGAGCTGTGGTCTTGCTGTTTAGATTCCAGTTCACGAGGCAGGTGGGAATTCTAATACAGCCAAGACCCACCTGGGACCAAGGCTGTAGCTTGTAGACGGTGGGCCACATGGGAGCTGCACATCCCCACACACCCCACACTAACCACCCCGCAGCTGCCTCTGGCACAACCCTATCCTTTAAGTTCCTTTAATCTCTGCAAACATTAGGACCATTGTGGCTTCAGGAGTGGTAGACAGAGGAGGCCTGTTCCCCCAGTGCCCACACTGCTATGAGAAGTCACACTGATGAACACGTACCTTACCCGGGTCAGAGTTTATGCATGTGGTGTAAGCCTCTCCACAGCACTTAGGGATCTTGGAGGGTCATCCCCAGCCCCGTCCTGCACTCTGCTACCCATCCCATTGATGTTGCACCCAGGTTGTGCTGACACTGGCTAGGCCAGGTCCACACTGCGGGAGGCACCTCCAGGGTGCAGAGATGTGCAAACCCAGCTGGGGAGATCAGAGCACAGGTCCAGGCACCTCTAGGGTAGAAGGACAGCCATGGGGTTTGGATTTGCAACACGGAACTGCCCCCTGGAAGCAGTCCACCCGCTTTAACCCCATCACCAGGCCAGCACGACCCGAGGCACCCAGGCCACGGCGTGTCAGTGTCATACAGATCTCACAGTGTATTCTAGTGCAGAGGACAGACTCATCCGATGCCCTTGTCCTTACAACTTACATAAAAGATACTTTAGGAATAAAAACAGAATGGCCCCGTGGGAAGCTGAACTGGACATGTCACCAAACACATCTCCAAAGCACTCTTCAGAGAGGAAAATGGCAGAAACTGCATGCCTTTTAAGTCCCCAAAGCTTCCCTGATGTCTGCTCCTAAACTTAAAGCACTTTGGGGCTGAGGTGGCATGGTGGGTGAAGTGCTTACTGTGCAAGTATGAGAGCCTGGGTCCCAACCCCAGACTATGTGGATACCAGGGGCAGAGGTGCGCTGTCTGTAATCCTAACCCTGGGGGTGGGAAAGGGTAGAGACAGCTGGATCCCTGAGCTGGCTGGCCCCCTAGTCTGAGAAACATGGTGGTCAGCAAGAGAGGGAAATATGTCAATCTCTGGTTGACAACCTTTGCAGGCAAGGACACAAACACCTACACACAAATGTGCATGTACACACATATCCCACTCACACACACAAACATCATCACACTCTTCTGTTATTAAATCAGGCCAGTTTCTCTGAAGGCTGCAAATGTCTCAGACTACAGTAAGGGGCAGTAAAAGGTCACTGGACATCGAACTTCCCGGGCCTAATAACAGCCTGGTTAGAAAAAATATTGTTGGACTAGCATGGTGGTATGCAACTTTAATCCCAACGCTCAGGAGGCAGAGGCAGGCAGAACTTTGAGTTTGAGCTCGGCCTATTCTACCTACATAGCAAATTCCAGGACACACACAGCTACATAGTGAGACCCTGCCCCCCCCCAAAAAAAAAAGCAGTGCTAGTCCTTATAACAGTCACACAGATGAGAAGATGAAGGGAATTACCAAAACCCCCAAAAGTCAATGACTTTCCCACTTGTAAAAACAGACACTGTGTGGTAGTAATGCCCAGCCAGGCTCCAGAAGGAGCTGCAAGCTGATCAGTTCTCACCTAGCCCCGTTATACTCGTGTGGAAAAACAGGTTTCCCTCACACACAGATCCAGAGTGTTCTGAAGCCAGCTGTGTCCCTTCCTGCACACAGAGCGTGTGCTAAGACTATTGCATCAGCACACTGACACTGCACAAATCGCTACACAGGAATGATCAGACAGCTGTTACGCGGGCTTCGGCTGAAGAAGGGATCTGCCAGAAGTCACCACAGCTAAGGGACACCAGCCAGGATTTGAACCCATCCGTGATTCCAGCTAAAACTTGTAACTACTACACAAACCTTCGGCCCAGGCCCTGGGGAAGGGAAGTTCACTGGGTGGCAAAGGCCACACAAGACTGACATTCAAGGAAGCACATCCCAGATCATTCCTGGGAAATGCGTTGAGCACTGGTGATGGGAGACCACACCCCACCCACCCACTTCCATAACAGAGAACATAATACCACGTGCCTGTGCGTGGTACATCCCTGAACTTCTAACACTGTGTAATACAAGTGTAACTCAGTAGTCTACATATGGAAACATCAGCAATAAGCCCTTTTTTGGGGGTGCTCTTGACTGACTGACCACATGCCTCTTTGCTCTAGTCATTCCTGGCTGTGGGCTCAGAACTTTAACCAAAGCTCTCTAAAAAGATGAACCCCATCCCCATTTCCTGAATCAAATACTAGATAGGACTTGTGTGACTTGGCAAAGATCCCTGAACTGTTTTTAAATCAGTAGGTACACAGGTAGATCACCAGTTGATAGTCCTCCCCCCAAATAAGAGTGGTACCCCAGGATGCCTGACTGCTTCATGTCCGCCAGCAATGCATGCACTGTCTCCCTGTCTCCTTAGGCTATTTCTCGGCATCGTCCTTTGGCTTTAAACATAGCCATTTTATACGAGTAATTCAAGGAAACTCCTTCGTTTCCAAAGGAGTTCCCCAACCCATCTTACCCCACCTCCATAACGGTACAGCTCTACAATGGCTAGTGACAGATCAGCTGCCAATTCATCTTTCCAGACTGTGTCCTAAAAAGCCAACAACTTCCGACCTTTGGCAGGCCCCACTGGATTAGGCCTCTCCTCTTTCATGGGCAGAGACAGGGTCCCCACAGGCCACACCTGCTGGGCTGCTGCCCACTCCCCAAGCCGATGCACACATAGCACCCATCACCCGACTCTGCCTTTGGTGCTCAACCACTCCACTGTACTCACTTCAGCTAAAGAATTAGGGGACAATTTATGAATACAAGAATAAAATAAAAAGCCAAAGGTAACAATCTTAGAACATTTAATTGGAAAGATGACCAAATCAACTATATCTTCTTCCAGACAGGGTGTTAAGTAGCAACATCAACCTGGTCTTTTTGGAATGCTACAACCTGAAAGATCCCAGAGCACTTTCCTAGCTACTGCCAAAGCAGCCGAGGTCACCACCTCCTGGCACCAGACCTCCCATGCTCAGAGCCCTGCTCCTTTGCAGTGCACGGCAGTGCTTCCCACATCTTGTGACTTTGTGCTCTCTTTGTTCCCCACACAAGTATGAAGGTGTGTTTTACTAGCCAGCACGACTCCTGTCTGAGCACTCTTCCTTCAGGTCCCAATCCAGCCTGGCCAGGGTGAGTCAGAGTTGGGTAAAACACTGTGTGTATCGCTCCCATCAGGATGGGGGGTGGGGGGGGGGTTAAGAACTTAACAAAGCATCCACACAGAAGCTCTACACTCAAAGAACCTAGGCCAGCGGTTCCCAGCCTTCCTAATTCTGCGACCCCCAACCATACAATTATTTTCCTTGCTACTTAACTGTATTTTGCTACTCTTACACATCGTAATTAATAGTATCTGTGTTTTCTGACAGTCTTAGGGTGACTCCTGTGAAAGGGTCATTCAATGCCAAAGGGGTCAAGACCCACAGGTTGAGAACCACTGATCTAGACTGTTGCTTAGTGTTTACATCACAGCTGACAAAAAGCTGTCTCAACATTACAGATGATAGTATTGTTGAAAGTGAAGAGGTGCTTGTGCTCAAACACTGTAAAGGGTGCAGCCTGGCTCCTTCCCTTTTCCTGTGGACAGCAGCTGAGCCCCAGGACCTGGCAAAGCGGAGTAAGAAGGGAAGACAAGCATGGACAGCAGCCTGGGTCTTACAGCACATCTGCAAGCTGCCCACACACCAGCTGCTTTATGTGCACTAGGGAAACAAGCCACATGAAGCACTCTGCTCAGAGTGGACACGCCCGCCCTGCAGATATCCCTGACTGTAAGAACTGCTCTCAGTACACCAAAGCCATGCACAACTGCCACATTCCGAACCTCCACCTCCAAGCTTTCCTCACACAGAACACTAAGGCCCAGATTTATGTTTGGAATAAACTATTTGATCTCTTGCACATGGTCTCCATTAAAAAAACAGACACAAAAGAGGAGTCTTGAGTCTGAGTTCTCAGGGCCCAGTAAAATAAAAGCAGGCCAATCAAAAGAAATTTGGGGACCAACTGAAGATGCAGTGTTCCCTGCCTCTCCGTAAGCATTTCTCCACTGTAAGAACATAACAGCACATTTAGTCACAAGTAAACAGGAACCGAGGACAGTGGCAAAGGCCCAGAAATTACTTCTGAGGCCTTAGATTACTACAGCCTCATTAAAAAAAAAAAAAGATGGCTCTGTTATTAGGTAAAAATAAGTCTTGTGTATGTTACTCCAGTATCACAAAATACGCTTGTTACCTAATTAAAAAAGAAATCCTGTAGCCTAAAACAAAAAGGAAAGGAAGTGGTCCGTAAACTCTAACACAAGCTTTGCAGTCGCAAGTCCCCCTCCAGGGTCACATCAACTATGGAAGGGTCTCCCCTTCTAAATGCCACCTCAACAGAGCATTGGGCAGGCTAGTGCATACAAAGAGAAGGCTGTGGGTCAGACACTGCAACCCACTGCATGAGAGGGGTTCCGGGTCTGTATAGTAAGTAAGTGACCAGTGCGTCCCCAGGGAGCTGAGGAAGGATGACAGCATTCAGTCTTCTCCTTAACCCCATCAGGCCAAAGTCACAGGACAAAGCACAGGGTCCTCATGTGCTCTCAGCACTACAACAGTAGCATGCAGAAGCAGTAACTGCACATGGCAACTACTCAGGTAAAGAATCCATTTTAAAAAACGAATCATCTGTTAAAGCTCCAATTTTTACTTTCAAAGACACTTGAAGCCTATGTCTCTGCCACGCAAATAGTTTCCCTTTACACAGGTGACTAAATTATGTCTGCTATACCTACCAGACCTGGATCTGTTTCATTGCATAGGAAGATTGGTTTTTTACTGTGTTTACATTTTTTTCCTTAAATTAATTTTTTAAAAAGCATAGTAAAGAGTCTGAGGACAAATTATTCAACTGTTTATCATACATAAGACCGCATGACTATAATACAAAGGGGGGGTCTTTTTCATTTAACGTTACAATATACACAGCAAGTCCGGACTAGATCTTACAATCTGAACACAGGTATTTAACCTTTTCCATGCTGTTTATGTTTACAATGCACAGAAGTCCTGTAACCAAACTGTGTAGTAAAGCACACAAAACTGGACTGTAACATAACACAGTGTGCAGAAGCACTGGATTGTGTGGGTTTCTTTATGTAGATATCGGTTTAAAAACTGTTTTCTTTTTTTTGGTGCTTGCTAAAATGTGGCAACCAGCACAGAAAGAAAAAAAGAATGACCTGAGCCACCTGGTGTGGTGTCTGGGCTCTGTAGCAGCAGGCGCTGAACCCTTCTGACAGTGCTGTGCAAACTCTTGTGAACTACCAAGTTCAAAACAATCCACAGGCTTGACATTTAATTACAAAATAAATATGGATTTCCTGATTAACAACCAAAGTGTTTGTGTTTATATAAAAACGGGGCTCTCCAAGTTTCCACTGATATTCACAGAGTTTTAGGCCTTTCTTTTGTCATTGTTTACATATAAAAACCTGCTTATGCTCAGAAAAAAAATTTTTTTGACCTAGTCAGCCACATGGAGTTGACCAATAAAAAGTAACATGGTGTTCTGCTGAGTTGCTTCCAACAGGGTTATTGGCAGAGGTAGATTACTGCTTCTTTCTAGACTCCTATTGATCCTGGACAGGGAAAATCACTGTATCTTCACTCTCCCAATTCAACCACTTAAGAGTATAACACCCTAAAATTGCTCAGTTTAAATGGGAACACAAATGTAGCCACTGCCAGACTGTGTTGCATGAAGGCAGCCTGATCTCCAGACGAGGCACCTGTCAGTGCCAGCCTGCTCACTTCAGGGCATGCTCAGAGCTCTGCCTTCCTCCTGTGTTCCTAACTGTGGACCTATCGGTTCAATCAAGGCCTCCTGTTCAAGTTTCCAAGTAAGTTAATCAGGAATACAAGAATCAACTGCTGGCTCCATAGCTTTTGGATCCAGTGTCCCTTCCCCTTCAGAAGCCTGAACACATTTAGAATGTGACAGGTGTTGTAATCTTGAATTAGATGTCAATCTATTCTGTCCAGTACACAGATTGCTGTAAATGTATTGGCTATGGATTCAACAACAGTTCCAGTTTTGTTTAAGCAATAGTACAGCCATAATTTTCAACTGACATTTAAAAATGGTCTAGTTACACCTTGTGTCAAAGTGCAGAACTGCTACATTATTGGTTACAGACATCTATGTGCTATAAAAACAGCTTTGGTACAATAAATTATCAAAAAAGAAAATAAATTTTTGTAAAATTCACAGCATAATTGTGAGGCAAAAAAGCAGTCACATAAAATTCTGCATTTTAAAATGTTCAGGATGAACAGAAGACGTCTTTGTGCAGAAGAAATGGTGGAGACACCACGTGCCGAGAAAAGCCAAAGAAAAGGTAAAAAGCAGGAAGGACACAGCCATAGCTGTTTCCATCAGAGCAAACTGCTACCTCTGTGGCCTTCAACCAACCAGGAAGTCAGCTCATGACACACCCAATGTGACCTTGCAATGCCTTACAATTAGTGGGTCACAAAAGTCTACTGTAAAAGAAAGGCCTCTTCAATTACCCACTCTGTGTTCTCAGCATTAAGGACTGTCTGCAAAACCATGTCCACAAGTGGTTGCATCTGAAATGGTAGGCTCTTCTAACTTCGAGTCCAAATCCATAAGGCCAAAGGTTATCCCAACGACCACCACTCAGACCTCCCCAGGGCTGGCCACAACTGACCCGCTGATTGCTGGCCACAACTGACCCGCTGATTGCTTCTCAGTGTGCCTTGGTAAGGAGACCAGTCATTTCCATCCTATCTTCCTGTGGCCTCTCCAACAGGAGACCCACAGGGTCCCATGCAATTGCTGCTTTGCTCCTCAGTAGGTTCAGATAGGAGAGTCCTGATCCCCGCCACTTAGCATGCTTAATGTGCCTTACAAACTTCAAAACACAGCTGAAGATGATGTTTGTGTGAGCTGGAGGTCCCTCTTCCTTACAGTACTGCATTTCCGTGCCCAAGTGTGGAGAGGACATAAAATCCCAAATTTCCCACCCCACCCCACCCCAAAACAAAACAAAACAAAACGGGGCAAAAAAGGGAAAAAATTAAAATGGAGAAAACCAAAACACCCTTATGGGGCCCTTTATGCAAATTATGTGCAGTGCCTTTTTATTTTAAAATTAGTTGGCAAATGACCAAGACCAACATCTGAACATTAACTTTTGTTGGCTAGAAAGACAAAACCCACTATGACCGGGAGATGGCAAGTTAAATGGGGGAAGCAAAAAGAGGACACCTCTGAGCTCTCCATGAAGATGGGTGGACATGGCTCTTAAAAACTTCATTGTCCCTTTGCAATCTTTTCAAGTTGAAAAAAAAAAAAGTCAGCTTTGCCCTCTTGCAGCGGTTCAGTGTGTTAATCTCCTTCTGATTCAAGCAGCTTTGCACTTTGTTTTTGGGGAAAAAAACACCACTTCTATAAAAACACACAAGAAACAAACTCAAGTTTCAATGTAGTCACGAGCTAGCTACAGGACTCTGTTGCACACACACTCCTGTCATGGGAGACTCTTCTCTGTCAGCCCCTTGCCTCATGGTCAGATGTCCTTCAGTCATGTAATGTGCGGGACCTGTGCTAGCAGGAAACTGGTATGTCGGATGTCCAGCTATGCCAGTCTCTTGGCGGGGATTGGAGTACACGGTCAAATTAACGTCCATAGCTCCATTCTGTCCAAAGTCCAAGGTATTAGCAGCCACTGGGCGGTTCTGATAGGCCTGGTTGCCTTGATTACCAGTAGAGGAGGAAGATGTCGAGGAAGAAGTCGTTGAGGAAGACAGGGATGTCATGGAGTGGTGACTGTGGCCAACCTCCATAGAATCCTGGGTAGAGGAGCTATTTGTTGGAGAATTGTAGACCCTTGGCCTGGTCCGGTTACCCAAGGCTTGCTGTCCATGGTGGTGGTGGTGGTGATGGTGGTGGTGGTGGTGATGGGAACTGTTTCCATGGTGATGATGCAGTGCATTCTGCTGAGGGGCTACATGAAAGGTTGTTTCTTGAACAGGATGAGTTTCAACAGTGACTTGTGTAGGAGCTTCAGTGCCTGACCAGCCCAGAGGAGCCGGAAACTGCTGGCGCACCTGTGGGAGCATTGTGAGAGGGTTATGAGCACTTCTTCCAAGCGAAACCTACACGTGACTACACTGATGTATGCGTGTTGTGGCACACACCTGCTTCCCATCTTGCCCATCTCCAACCCATTGAGAGGAGCAGGAATATCCTTTCAGAACACAATCAACTCGTTCCCTCTTTAAAACCCTTCAGTATTCCCCACTGCTCATAAAGAAAGTAATTCTAAATGCTGACAACCATTGCTCAATCTTTCACTGGCCATTTCTCCAACATTTCTTTACACACTTGGGCTCCAGTCACCCCAGGACATCTTCCCACCCCTTGACCTGGAAACACGATTCAGGGCATCTGCACTCACTGTTCACTCCTGTCAAGAATGCTTTCATTTCTAATCTTTGCATGGGTATCTTTTTAAAAACCACATCAGTTCCTGATACTCTGGCTCATGCTACCCCAACCCTTTGTGGCAAAGGTTGCTGCTTTACCACCCTATGTTTTCATGTTCTGTGCATGTGAATGCACCATACCCCACAGCCTCCTCTGGCCACCATCAGGACTGTGGAAGAAATGACAGGGAGTTCAGATGTCTCTGGAGCTTCTCTAGGTCTCGCTAAGTCTGTCTGCTGGACGCTATGCCATGGCCAACTGGGCCTGGGGAGTGTGAAGCCACAAGCTGGTAAGAGACGAGGGCACAAATGGCACAGCAATAATCTGAACGCTTACTTCACTGTGAGAGAAACTCCTTGTACTGTCTCAGATGCTGTACTCGGAGAGTGTGTATTCAGTCAATATGCCTCAATCTAACAAAAAGTCCACCCCAGTCACATGACCACTGGGTGATGAACTGAGTGAGATGGGCCTAGCACAGAACTTGGCAATCTCATGCAGACAACAGCTACCTCAGGGGCATCCCCACCCCCAAGCCTTCCTTTTGTATGTCATTTATTTGTGTTTTATTGTGTTTACTTGTATCACTGTAAGCTCTGAAAAGGCAAAGACTTGTCTCTACCACCAGTGTCTAGAACCAATTGTTAAAAGTGCTTATTCAATAAAAGCTACATGGTAATAAAACTCTTGAAAACGAGTAGGGAAAGACAAATTCATAGACGATCTCACAAAAGAAAATCCATGTTGAACATCCTTAATCTGGTGTGAAATGCTTTAAAATTAGAGTTTAGAATTTCAGATCAAGGGCATTCAACTGGTAAAAGGTGAGCAACTTCACTGAAATCTGAAATACCACACAGGAACTTCTAGATGTGTGTGTGAACCGCACTCTGCGACAGTGGACAGACCCGCTATCCACAGGGTAGGGCCGACCCTGACTCTCAGGCAGAGGGAAGGCTGACACCGACACACTGTAGAGACCCTCACTGCAGCTGGGTGCTCTCTGTCAGCTGTAGATCTGAGATTATGGGAGTCACTGAGACAAGCAGAGCAGTTACACAGAAGGTATCTATCAATGACTACGATGCCTTCTGAGCAACTACAGGTTGGCCATGCACATCGCACAGATGAGGCTGGACACAGCAGAAAGCACTGAGATCTCATCCTGTTACTCAGAAGTATGCACAATTTTATAATTTTCTGTTCAATATTTTCGGACCATAGGTGGATACCAACAATGAAGTCAAACTGCAGATAGAGGAACACTAAAAGCACACTTTTTCCTTATTTTCTTCCTTCCTTTTTTTTTTGGAAAGAGAGAGTATGTGTGCCCATGTTGTACATAGGGCACTGTGTACTCCATGCACTACCACTGAACTGTACTCCACGTTGGTAATGACATTTAAAATGTAAAATCATGCAAAAGACAATGTGGTAATCATGACCAAAATTAATTGTCAACTCCTCTGACTCAACAATTTTACTTCCAGTTGTTTCCAGGAATTTATAACATAGACAATACGTACATGTGACTGATATATATAATGACTGGAAAAGAAAAATGCCCATTAATAAGCTATGAATGACTCATGGAATATTTAAAAATGAAATACAGCAAAACAGAATAAAATAAAAACTTTATTTTGATACAGGAAGAATATCAAATATATACCAAACATGTAGAAAAATCTAGATGAAAAGTGTGTATGGTGTAACAGCTTATATAGAGACTGGAGTGAATAATATATCTGAGGTAGGTGTTTGGATGCTATAAATACTGTGCATGCATATAAAATATTCCCAGGATAATATATATATTATCTGATAATATATAATTAGATTTACTTTTACATGAAGCATATCTTTCCAAAGATATAAAACCTATTAATATTAGTTTGTATTAAACTAGCTGGCATGATGAACAGGACTTCTCAAAAACCTGCGTGTTGTTTCTTTTTTCACATGACTGTATCAATTATTCAAAAAATGACCAGCAAGATGGCTCAGCATATAAAAACTTTTGCTAAAAGGTCGAGAGTGTACCTGCCCAAGATCCACACTGTGGACACAGAGAGACAGCCCGTAGACGCTGTCCTGACTTCCATATTCATGCCATTGTTCGCATGCATACATACACATACACACACAAAATAAATAAGTAACTAAAAATTTTTTTAACTTAAAAAGAAAAAAAAAGAAGAATACATTGGGCACACTGAAGCATGTCTGGAGGCAGGAAAATGATCATCATAAGCTGAAAGACCAGCTGGGGCTGTCTAATAGCCACCTAAAATAGGCATATCAATAAATAATTTGAAACAGAATTGTGACTTCTATCAGTAGACGGGAACACACAGGTGTGTTATTCTGGGAACTTTCTGTGTGTGTTACAGTATAACATACATGAAAAAGAGAAATAAAGGATACCCCTAAATAATTTAGGGCAGCTTTTGCATAGAGTGGTATTTAAGAAATAAGTGTAAAATGTCATCACTAAACCAAAGCAGGAAGAGTGGCCAAGCAGAGCACACAGAATAAGAAAAGCTTGCTTGGGAGACCGACAGTGGCACATCCCACGGAGTGACAGATCTCAGTTATGTCCTCTGAGTGCAGAGGATAAAGAAAGGCCGGCTGGGGAGGGCTGAGCACAGGGACTCAGGCTGCCACAGCAGCTACTGCCTTTAGCTTCAGGAACAAGGGGAAACAAAGGCAACGTGAAGCAGGAATACGGGCTAGACTGGAACAGGAAAGTTCATCCGTCTGCCGAGAGCTCTCAGGCTGACAGGCACATAGACAGGGCACGCTCAGGAAGAGAGCAGCCGGTGTCCTTCCCAGGAAGTCAGGGCACCGATGGCTCCCACAGTGGAAACTCAGGTGGTGTATGTATACCATCCAGAATCCACAGTTTGGTGATCCAGAGACTAACTCCCTGGATGCTGAATCTATGGCAGCAGGTAAGTGAACTGAGGGCCATGTTGGCAAAGCAACAGTATTGGCGAGGAGCTGCTTTCTGTGGCACAGTGGCACTTCTTACTACTGCTCAGGCTTTCAGAATGGTGTTTACAGTGAGCCCAGCCCAGCCCAGGGAGCTCCTAGATAAGCTCAGTGAGAGAGAAAACAGGAAGGAATGCTTTAAAAATGGTTACTGCAATGACTGGCAACAAGGGGTGAGATCAAGCAGGAAGTATGGAAGGTTATTTTCAAAGCACGGTAGACAGGAACACCCAAAAGTGAAGACAGCTAAGGAGGGACAAAACAAAGACACAGGCTACCAAAGAAACCAGAGGTTCCAATGTATGTGCAAGCCAGCACCGCCACACACTGCCAGGCACTGACACTGCAAGCGCTGGCGTGGCCTCTGCACTCATCAGTGCGGATCATGGCTGACACAGGCAGTGGGACTGGGCCAGGAAGCTGAATAAACTGAGTTGAAGGGTGCTGAAGACAAGTGAAAGCCCTCAGGGAGTGGTGTGATGAGGAAGACAGGGGCCAGAGAAAGAAGGAAGGAGGGGCAATGGGTCCGGCCCTCGACAAAAGAGCCCAATGCAAACAGATGGTCGAGTTATGCGAAAGCATGCCCACAGGCAGCACTGCTGATGGCAGAGTGGAGAGAGCCGGACTGAAGACTCCACACAGAGCAGAGAGGCCAAAGGCTACTACACAAGAGGAGAGAAGCTGGAAGATTGCACAGAGGACAGGAGGGAGATGGGGTTCTGAGGAGTGTGAAATTTCCTAGTGGAGTCTGACGAATACTAATAGTAGTGACAGAACTATGTGAGAGTTTCTCCAGCACAACCAAGTGGCGCAGTCACAAGAAAGGGGAGTGGCCATGGCCATCAATCTAGCAGAGGTTCGACGACGACGTACTCCACCAAATAACCGACTGGCCTCCCCCCGACAAAGAGTACAAATGTAGCTCAGTAGGGAGTGTACTATCTCGTAAGGTCTCATGTTGTCTGAACAGGAATCGTCACCCACAGGCTCATGTGTTTGAATACTTGATCCCCAGCTGGCAGCATGTAGCAGAGGTGACGCTCCTGCTGGCAGACACTGGCCTATGAGGTGGTCGTGACGGTCTATGGTGCAGCCCATTTGCTGTTACTCAAATAGCTCCTGCCTGCTGTCATGGCTTCCTTTACATAATGCACTATTTCCTTTCAAACTGTGAGCCAAAACAACCCTTGTCTTTGTTACACTGCTTCTGTCTGGGTATTTTACTACAGCAATGAAAAAGGAATGAAAACAGATCTCAATATTTTACCCCTAACGCCTGCTTCACACTAATTTTAAAAATTACTTTTAAAACGTACTTCAATAGTATATTTATTAAAATCAGTGAGTTAAAAAGCAAACCAAATACTTTAAAAGTTAAGAATCCGACACAAACTGACTCAGAACCAGGACTGGGAACGCTGGAGGCCAGAGAGGCAAGGGCAGGCCGAGGAGCCTCACTGCACCTGTCAAGTCTTGGCGCTCACTGAAAAGCGGGGTTCAAACTGCTGAGATTCAGAAGCTGCTGTGGCAAGTAAGAAAAGAAACGAAGGGCACTGTGTGGAAGGATGGTACCTGATGCACCCTCCTCTAGTGTCTAACAGAAGGATGATCCTCTAGTCAGAGTTTTCTTTCCTAAGCAGTGAGAACATAATGCGCCTTTAGAAAAAAGCCCTGGCAGCCCACACGGCTAAGCGAGCAACAGGGAAGCTCACCTGAGGGCTGTGTGTCTCACAATCCATGGCCTGCACAGCGGCAGTGAAGTGCCCACCGCTGTGACGATGCTGGTGCGTCGGGTCCGACCTGGCTCGCCCACTGTTGCTTGTTCCTGAGGATCCACCTGGAGTATCAGGACATGGAATAACTTGTGAACTGAAAGTCAATGCTGTTAAATTAGTATTTTAAACCTGTATCATTACAACTCATAGCATGGGTCCAGGAAGAGGCTCACTGAGGGCACTTGCTCTGCAAGCACTAGGGCCTGTATTTGGAACCCTGTACCCAAGTAAAGACCCCAGGACTCAGGGATACACAGGTGAGTCCCAGGAACTCACTGGCCGGACAGTTGGAAGAACAGCAGGCCTCTGGTGCAGGGACTCCTATCTCTAAGCAATAAGGCAGACAGTGACAGGAAGACACACAATGTCAGGCCCCCACAGGTGACCTTCAGTGTGCGCACATGCACATTCAGGTGAATATATCATACACCACATATACAGAGGCACCAAGCTTTCAAGCTACAGTATTAACCTGATATACAGCACAACATTACTGGAGTCTCAGAAGGTATCTTCCCACACCAACCACTAATATAGACAGCTTCTCTTCAGTCAAGGAAAAACTCAAGGATGTGGAAAATAATTACATTTAAAACTATTTAGAATTTTGGCTAATAAACAGCTCTGCTGCCAAAAGTCAGGCAGACAAGTGACACGTGCATAATTAAGGGTTAAATTTCTAACTATACAGAAGGGGAGGTATTTTCAAGTGACTGAACTTAGTGCCATACAATGCAAAGAACACACTTAAGCAAAATAATCCCTTGCTACCCATTTACAAAATTTCAAAAATTGTTTATAAATACTCTGAAAAAATTCCATACAGAAGCTGGGTGGTGGCGGCGCACGCCTTTAATGCCAGCACTCAGGAGGCAGAGGCACACAGATCTCTGTGAGTTTGAGGTCAGCCTAGTCTACAAAGTGAAATCCAGGACAGCCAAGGCTACACAGAGAAACCTTGTCTCGGAAAACAAACCAACCAACCCAGAATCCCACACTATCAGCAGACAAAGCATGCACAGGGAGCCCTGCAGAGCGAGCGGCAGACCTGAGCTGGAGGATGTACTGGAGGTGGTGCCTGAGGACTGAGACTGCTCCATCGCAGGGCTGGTGGACACACTGTTGCTCGTGTTTGTACCTTCATCAGCTGTCTTCTTGAAAAAACTGTGCTGCAGGGCATAATAAGGCTGAATCCGAGTTTTGGGGTCATAATCAAGCATCCTTAAAATGAGGTCTTTGAACTTCAAGTAGTCAGCTACGGTGTGACCCGATTCCCCAGCACGCCGCCCACCAGGTCCTCCTGTTTCTACTCCAAGAATATTATGAAGTTTACGGGTTCCTGGTGGTTTGTACTCCTGTTAGAGAGAACAAAAACTGTCTCTAAGTTTGGCAGGAGATACAATATTTACATGATTTACTACAAATGTCTGAGGCGCTTACATGTGCAAGGCTTTGTGAAGAAAGACAATGAAATGGCTGGACCCCCTACTCTGCACACAGCAATTAAACACATGTTTATGTGTTTAAAAGGTCCGATAAATATTTGGAAGCAAAAAGTGACGACTATAAATACAACTGTAGCTCAGCAGCAAGCACACAGTGGCCCAACCTGGAGTGGGGTTTGTACAGCTTCACCCAAGAACACAATTCTAATTTTCAAGGTTGTTAAAAAGCAAACAAGCAACTGAACAAAGAGTGTAACACAGGAGAATCACAAATCTACACAATTACTATGAAGGTGTTTACAGAGAAGTAAGAACTGTAACCCACTGCACTCTGTACATAAGTTTGCTGGAGTGTTCTGAGACAGGGTCTCACTATGTACTCCTGGCTGGTCTGCAGCTCACTGCGTAGACCGGGCCGGCTTAAGTACTTCACGTGGGGTTAAAGCTGCGCACCACGAGGCCAGGTGTCTTGTGCACCTGAGAGCACGCTGCTCTGCCTCCCTGAGGACGCTCATTACAGCTGTGTGTGCCACTCAAAGAAAAGAAGCACTGGTCTACTCCAAGCCGTTCCGATGAAATGAAAAGCCAACTACTCCTTTTCTTTTACAAAATGGCTCACAAACTGTTTAAGCACATGGTGAGATTTTCTGATACTCATTTAGTAGCGGAGAGCAGTCGCCCTCCAGCTCTCTACAAATACCAGAGTCACAAGAGCATCTCTGGACTTTCAGTGACAGTGCAGGGCATTATCAGAGGGTTGTTTAAAGTCACAACTGCACATGTTCAGCAAGTATTCTTCCACTGACCACATCCCCAGCCCCAAACAACCACTGCCAGGTTAGAGGAGCCCCATAATGGGAAGAAGGACAGCCATGCCAGTCATGAGCAAGGACAATTCAGCCTAGTTCTGTCCACACACTGACAGCCACTCATGGGTAGTCAGAAGAACGTGGCAAAGGAGCAAGAGGAAAATGTGTCAGGGATGCTAGTGGGTGGCAATGTGTAGAGAGCTCCAGAGCCTCCTTCGGCCATGAACAAACAATGCTTGAAGAAGCCTCCTCAGATGATAAGTAAACCTGAGTCAAATGCTCAATGCCCAGATTCAGACCCTTCTGGCCTGGCAGTACAAAAGGCATATCTGCCTCTCATGGAAAACGACACATCCCAACCATTCTCAAATACAGAAAGAGTGACAGACTTTTTAAAAAAAAATTATAGAAACAAACAATGCAGTCCATAATTTAATGGGGGGAAATGAGTTATCAGTCAATCCCCACAATAAATGACCTAGGCAGTGGAATTGGCAGGCAGGCATTCTAAACAAACAAACATGTAAAGTATACAGTTTAAAAGGTAGGCAACAGATATGAAAAGATGGGATTTAAGAGGAAAAACTATTCATAAAAGATGAAAAATATAAATTCTTAAGCTAAAATAGTAACTAAGCAAAGAACATGCTTAACATTTGGGTGTTGTGTACACATGTGCAGAGGGCAGTGAACAGTCAAGTGTCATTTGTCCTTTTTTTTTTTTTTAAACAGTGTCTCCCTGGCCTGGAACTGACCAACTAGGTCAAGGTGGTGGGCAGTAGGCCCCAAGGGTGTCTGTCCTGCACCTGCCTCCCTGGCACTGGGATGGCGAAATACAGTGTAGAGAGCTGCGATGTGCCGCGCCTTAAAGATGGCGCCGGTTTCCGCCTTCCACCAGCCCGACGGTGAGCGCTCTCGGTGGTAAACAAGTCCATATTTGGCAAAGACCGCTGATCTGGCTTGCTTCCGCATACGTGGGCCTCTAAGATAGCACCACGTGGCTTTACTTGATTGGCTGTTCATACAGTATTTAGCCTGTGGGTTGGGTCTGCCCGGGGATTCGGAAGACTGTTTTCAAGGGACCTGAATAAACTGCTGGAGAAGAGCTTTTGTGAGTTGCGTCATCCTTGCTGGTCAAGGGGGACGCGACAAGTGGTGGCCCGTACGGGGACCCAAAAAAGACTCAGAACTCCTGCAGTCAGGGGCAGCGCTGGTAAGTTCCTGGGATAAATTGGGACAATAAAGTTTCACGAAGATAGCGAACACAAGGTAAAGATTCGCAGAGATAGCGAACAAAAGGTAAAGTTTCGCGGAGATAGTGAACAAACAGTAAAGTTTCGCGGAGATAGCGAACAAAAGGTAAAGTTTCGCGGAGATAGCGAACAAAAGGTAAAGTTTCACGGAGATAGCGAACAAAAGGTAAAGTTTCGCGGAGATAGCGAACAAA
>CAJQZJ010032218.1:3637762-3652129 GCA_907164525.1 Lophiomys imhausi | reverse complement strand
GGTTTCCGCCTTCCACCAGCCCGACGGTGAGCGCTCTCAGTGGTAAACAAGTCCATATTTGGCAAAGACCGCTGATCTGGCTTGCTTCCGCATACGTGGGCCTCTAAGATAGCACTACGTGGCTTTACTTGATTGGCTGTTCATATAGTATTTAGCCTGTGGGTTGGGTCTGCCCAGGGATTCGGAAGACTGTTTTCAAGGGACCTGAATAAACTGCTGGAGAAGAGCTTTTGTGAGTTGCGTCATCCTTGCTGGTCAAGGGGGACGCGACAACACAGCACCCATGCAGGATGGAGACTACGGTTTCTGGGCCCCGTTTCTCCAGTCTGCTGAATGGTTTCAACAGTAGACTAGATGCAGAGCACTGGGGAGCAGAGGTAAGAAAAGTAACAGTGGCCAAAACACAGAACAAAGACACCCAAATTCAAAACACAAAAACAAGGTAGGTGCTACTGCACTCCCACACTACAGAAGGGACACTGTGCTCTACAGAAAACCTCACCTCCCACAAAAGAAAAAGTGACATCAGGGCAATATTGAGCACAACAGTGTCATGCATGAAAATGGAGAACTGAAGAAAAACTAAGCAGAGTAAGTATTTGATAACATCAAAAAGAAATCAGTCCACAAATCCAAGAATTTCAATATCTTCTAAGGAGAATAAATACAAAAGAAAAAATAAACATACAAAACACGTAAGTGTATAATACTCAAGTATAAAGATAAAATGCTTAATCACTCTGAAGGAAAAGGAAAACCACATCACAGATAAAGAGCTAGCTTTCTTATCCTGATCATTTTCATAATGTCTGTGTATACACGTGTGTGCATACACTTCAACTTTAAACCTTTCTCTTAAGTTTAAATGTGACTTGTATGCAACATAAAGTTAGGGTATGTTTTAAAGTATGCTCTTCCTTTACACTGACTATTTATTTCATTCAGCGCATTGGTTTAAGGGTTATCTTTTGTTTTGTTTGTTTGTTTCCTCTTTTTTGCTGTCTTTAGGGCTATTATGTACTTTGGATACACTAATTTCCTCAGTTGACTTTTCAGTTCTGTGTATAACTTTTGAAACCACAATGCTATTTTTGCTAGAGATAAATTAAGATATCTAGAAAAAATTCTCAAATATTTTAAAATTATATAACAAGATTCAAGATAATTGTGAATTAAAGAAAAAAAAATCACAAGCTACATCAGGAACACTTGAGAATAATCTTACCAGACCAGCAAGTTTAACCAGTGGTATATGAGAGGACATGAATGTTAGGACCAAGAGTGCTTTTTCACAGGTTACAATAAATATCCCAAAGTCTATTTAAAAATTCACTATATGCTGTGTGGCGGTGGCACATGCCTTTAATCCTAGCACTTGGGAGGCAGAGGCAGGCATTTCTCTATCAGTGTGACGCCAGCCTGGTCTACAGAGACTGGAGTCCAGGGCTACACAGAGAAACCTGGTCTCGAACCACACCCTCCCCCCCCGAAAAAAAACCCAAATTACTATATAATGAGGGTGGAGGGATCACATGACCATCATCTGCGTAGACCCAGAAAAGGTTGTGACAAGGTTTGCATCGCCATAGTCAAGTAAGTACCAGCTTTCAACTTTTACGTAGAAAGAAAAGACCTAGAATGTGTAGAGACTAACACCATGCTGCTGGCTTATAGACAGGGTGATAGGAAGGAGTCCAAATCTGCAAACATAAAAGGTGAATTAGTTTAGTAAAACAGTACCATATCCGATCAACAGAGAAAGGCAACTGTCAGCAAATGATGCTCAACACCTTCACATTATTCCCATGCTCAACAATGAATTCTAAGTGAACCACAACAAAATCTGGAAAAGTTTAGGAAAAGAATCCAAAGAAGTGTTAGGAGAAAACACGAAAGCATATCTTTACAAAAAGTTCTACAGATTTGAACATGTACTATTAATGATATTTTACTAATATGAGAAGTTTCCCTCACATACAAGGAGACCGTGTTTAGACAAGAAGTAAGAAAGCCACTGCCGGAAAATGGTACTGACAGGCGGCATACCTAGCAAAAGTAAGGCACTTCTTAAAGAAGAAGAAAAAACTGAAAAATCATCTACTGATTATTTTCTAATGATGATAAACTCACATAGGCCCTGGCCTATGTGATAATGCCACCAGAAAAAAGATGTGTGGTGTTCTCATTAGCCTTAATCAATTAGTCCCTAATTAGATATAGACCAAAAGTTAATTGACAGATAATAAATTACAGTATAGTCAATGAAATACTATGAAACAATAAAATGAATTAAGTCCTTAGATATATATACAACAATATGAATCCCCCCCCCAATACTGTTTTATTAAATAAGTGTGAGACTTAGTCTTCACTGTCAACTAGGCAGGGCTCAGCTATCACCATGCAAATAAATCTCTGGGCGCGCCTGCCGGTGTTCTGCACGAGTTTAGTTGAGGTGAAAGACATATCCAAGTATAGGCAGCACCATCCCACAAGGCTGGGGCCCAGCAGGAATAAACAGGGGAAGGGAGCTGGGCAGCGGCATCTACCTCTCTGCTCCCTGACTGCAAGTGCAGAGTGACAGCTGTTCCTGCTGCCATGCCTGCCATACCACAATGAATTGTACCACACACTGCAAACCAGAACACTCCTTTTCTCTAAGTTGCTTTCGTCAGGTATTCTGCTGCAGCAACAACATCAGCACTTCAAGTGATAACACCAGACTGTAATTTCCATGAAGGGCACCTACTGATCAAAGCCACCTGCGCAGAGATCAGACGAATAGGACAGGCAGACTTAGGAAGAGAGGCGGAGCTTAGAGGAAATACTCTGTATTTTATGTTAGGTACTGGGTGCCAACTGAACACTTAAAATATGCACATATTATTGCAAAGAAACTATGCTTCTATAAAGTAGCAACATTGTCAGTCTTATGTATTTGTCTACTACAGAAGGAAAATATAGTTAAATGTGGATGTTTGGTGGTGTGAATGGAAATGTTCTCATAGGCTCACATATTTGGGTAGATTTAGGAGGTGTGGCCTTGCTGGACAAAGCATGTTACTGGGCCAGGGCTTCAAGGTTACAGCCACACACCATTCCCAGGCTGTTTTCTCTCCTTCCTGAATGTGGTTGATTAAGTGACCTCTCTACTCCCCTCCACAGCCACCATGCCTCCCATCTGCTGCCATGCTGTTCCAGACATTATTGACAATAATCCTCTGGAACCTTAAGCCTGTTAAGGAAATCAACCTTTCCTTCTGTAGGCTTCTTTGGTCATGGTGTTTTATCGTAGCAATAAAAAAGTAACTAATAGAGATTTCACTGAAGCCTTAAACATGGACTTCTGAAATGAAAAGCTAAAAACCTTCTAAGTGAATAAACTTCACAGACAGCCAATGGCAGTGTCTGCATTTTTATATCTCTGCCCTCAGTATGATCAGCTGAATACAGATTTGTTTTTGCTGCAAATTTTAGTTTTGCTTAAAGAGAATTAAGTCAGTCACTTAGCTCAACTATGGGAAATCTCACTGAACATATAGTTAATTTACGAGTAGTAAGTATATGTTAAGACCGTTATGTAGGGACACTACACTCCAGAGGAGTGGGATGGAAAGGATAGGGGGTAGAGGGTGGGACTGGGAGGGGTGGAAAGAGGGTACTGTGATGGAGATGTAACATGAAGTAATATATATACACACATACATATAAAGATTTCATTGAAAAAGAAAAAATTCCTAATTTCTGAAATGCCCCCAATAATTGATAAACAATAATAATCATAGCTCAATTTGGAAGAAATGACAGGTGACAAACCAGTTCTTTAATCTTAAAAAGGCAGAGATTTGGAAAACCAACTGGGGTGAATGTTTTATTTAAAAGGGAGAGGGAGCATAAGCTTGAAGACCACAAAGTGCCAGGGACTGCAGTGCATAAAAGACACAGAGGTCGTCTCATGCCCTCAGGGCTAATAATGCAAACTAGCAGAGACTACTGGACACGAGTGAGCCCTGAGGATTTTCCAGCGTGGTTCCGCAGGAAAATGGGCTGTGAGTGATAAACTGTGTGCATACATGTGAGACTCGTGGCAGCGAGGTATGTCCACCCTGAATGTCTGGAGACAGCTGGTGAAGCCAGTGTGCCTCATTTCAATACTGAGTCAGTAAGTCTCACAGCTTGTACATAGGAGTGAAGCCGGAGGTATAATTTACAAACTGAAAACTGTATGTTCTACAATTATAGAGAGTAAGGCAGAATACAAGAAGTTGCAAACCAGTTATGAAAGAAATAATAACTATATATAAGTCTCTGAGCGTTGAAAAAAATCATTTGGAGCTTGGGGTGTAGTTCATTTGGTATTGCTTGCCTAGCACCTCAGCTATACAGCAAGTTCAAAGCCAACCTGGGCTACATGAGACTCTGTAAGGGGACTCAAACTAATATAAATTAGATTTAGTGAGTATCTAGGGGGTTCTGATACAGTCTCTTAATATGAGGCATGAAGATGAATGTGCCTTGGGCAATTGGCACAGCAACATATGGACTAAAAAAAGGTTTATGGCCTGGCTAACTCAGTCAGTAGAGCATGGGAACTGAGTTCCACCCACTTAGCCCTTAAATAGGGTCTCACCCTTGTTTCCCCTGGCTTCAGCCTAATCTGGGCTCCGCCCACTTCGTAAGGCTATTAGCAGCTGAAAACAATGCCCGGCCATATAAACCCTGTTTTTAGTCCATATGCTGCTATGTCAGTTGCCCACAGCCAAGTTGATCTTCATGCCCTGGACTAAGAGACTGTATCAGAAGCCCCTAGATATTCACTAAATCTAATTTATATTAATCTAACTCCCCTTACAAGACTCTGTCACAAAACAAAATAAACAAACAAAAAGATCAAAACAAAGCAAGCAGGGTAGAAGAGATGTCTTGGTAGGTAAAAGCACTTGCTGCTCTTTGAGAGAACCAGAGTTTGGTTTCCAGCATCTACACTGAGGTGGCTAACAAACTACCCCAGCCCCAGCGGATCTGATGCTCCCTTCTGGCCTCTGCTGGCACCCACATATGCACATGCAGGGACAGACATGAATAAAAAATAAATCTTAACACAAATCATCAGAAATTAAAAGACTCTCCAACTAAGTAAATGTGAATTAAAGCAAACCAACAACAGCAGCCCAGGTCCCTGAACATGGCACCTGCGGCAGCATCACTAAAATATAGGCTAAAATAACTAAAGAAAAACTCTTAAACATTGAAAATGTAGAACTACAGTCACAAGATAACATATGTGCACCAACTCCAATTATATCTGCACATTCTTTTTATTTAATAAGCACCCAACTGGACTTGAAGATGTCTGGCAAATTACAGAGACATAAAATCAAGATGCAAATTTGGTATAATTTACTCTAATAAATGAATGCAGTTGGGCCTCTGGAAACAGTCTTCAAATCTACAGCTACATCAGAAGATGTGAACCCCATGCTACTTTGATCATTGGCAAGGAACGTGATATCTGTCAGAAGATTCTACCAACGATTCATATCCTTGAAAAGGTATCATGAAGTGCACAAGCTTAAAAATCATTTTTTCCACTTAAAAAATTAATAATTGCACTTACAACTTCTATTCACAGCTTCAACTTCACTCCTATGTACAAGCTGTAAGGCTTTTGATTCAGTACTGAAATGAAGTATACTGGCTTCAACAGCTGTCCCCAACACAAGTAGACAGTAGTCTCCTGTTTCTAGTGAAGCCCAAATAACCCTGACCATTAAGCAAACACTGGCCCATACGCAGTCAGCTCAATTATGGTCAGCTTTTGAGAAAATACTATCTTTTAAATGTTAATTATAATACTATAGCTATAATTATATAACTATGTAATAGCTATAAACGGACAGCTCTGGTGAGAGGAAAAAAGAAACAGGAGGAAAGAAAGGAGAAGGAGAAAAAGAGAAAGGAAGTCCCCTCTAAGAACAAGTGTACCCCTACTTTACCCGTTTTCCATCTTTGGTCTTCTTTAAGTTCCAAGTGCCATCGGGCAACTTCTCAAAGAACTTTCTCGCTTTTGGTGCTTGGTCAAGAATATGAGCAGGTGGGATGCCCAAAACTTCCACTATTTTATTCATCTGATCTACCTGTATTAAAAACAAAAAGAAAACCTGTAACTTTACTCACTTCTGCTTGCTAATTCTTTCCTAGATACAATGCACACGCCCTCCGTGAAAGGTTCTGCTGTGGACACTGAGGATACACTACAACCAGGAGATATAGTACATGTTTTTGCCCACATGGGGTTACAAACTCAATAGAACGAAAGATGGATATTCAACAAATAAGAATAAAAATCTACAGTATGCCCCAGGACCTCAGATACAACAGAAAACACTAACATAGAATGGGAGGAAATTTTAAGTATCAGTTTCTGAAGTTTTAAATAACCAATGAAAATGTCTTATTAACTTACAGACATTAATTAAATTACTGTTTAAGTAAAAGCTATGCGTTCATATAACACATGTGCATCTACCATAAGGCTAGAAAGCACGCTTACTGACAGAACACAGAGAGTGAGCAGAGGAAGATCTGCTTTGGAAGAGGCCAGCTGGAAACACTGCCAAGCCTCAGTATACACAAGTAACACATTCTGGACAAGAACAGCTCAGCCTCCACCCTACGGATGCCCACAATCCATGGGAGCTCAGATCTGTTGTGTAGAACACAACATAATATAACTTGCGTGCATTCTCCTATACTTATTACAAATACTAGAAAAAGTCATTACTTTTTTAGAAAATCCTTACACAGGGCAAGAGCCAGTACATGCTCATGACAGGTAACATTCTCACTGTGCTGGACTCAGCTTACACCAATAACAGCTATAATGAGATTCGATGAACCAAAGACTGTGTGTCTCAAGATTAAGACGCAAATAAGGTCAAGTATAATAAAGTTCAAATTTAGACATTTGTATTCTACCATCTCAGATAAATTCTAGAAGTGAAAACATTTGCCAGGAGTTTTTGGCCAATCAATTCTCTACATACAGATGTAATTCTTCCACCAATATTTTTGGCTGAAGTGTACGATGAAGAATCTGAAGAGAGCAGAGACACAAACCCTGAGTCTAAGCACAGAGAGGATGGAAAGGGAATGGAGACCAGGGAGTTCGGGCGCTGAGGAGGCGGTGCTCAGGTTCTCTGAAAAGCTGACTGAGAGCAGTCTGCAGTGCCATCCTGGAGTGGGCAGGGCAGGGCAGGTGGTTGGTGTTTTCAAGAAAAAAAGGGTACAAGAGTAGACAGGACACTGTAGAGTCCCTTGCACAGAGGGAAGTGGAGAACATCAAACACAAAAAGGATTTATAACTTTGACAAGGACAAAAATAGGAAGCCACTGTATTCCCAGATGATCCTAGTACTGTTTAATCCTGATCAGGAACATAGATTTTGTTACCTATTAATGGGACAATTTGCCCTACGGGTGCTACCATGTAGGCCTCCAGTGCCAAGAGGAAGCTCTTAGCCCTCATATGACTGTTGAACTGAGAGGGGCTGATTTGTAGGGACACTTCACATCGGAGGAGTGGGATGGGTGGGAAAGGGAGGAGAGAGTGGGAGGGTGAGGGTGGGAAGGTGAGCCCGGAGGGGTGGAAAGAGGGCACTGTGATGGAGATGTAACTTGATGTAATAAATAAACATTATAATAATAAAAAAGAAAGTTATCTATTATAGGATAAAATTACTCAACTTCAAATAAAAACAAATCTTATGGAAGCTGCTTCTAGCTGGTTCCTGAGCTGAAGTTAAAATTAAACATAAACAGAGGAAGGCAATTGGGTGTGGTGCGCAGGCCTTCAGTCTTAGTTCTCTGAGAGGCTGAGTTTGAAGGTCATTTGAGTCTCAGTTCAGGGCCAGCTTGGGGAACTTGACAAGATCTCAACTTAACAATAAGAATGTCAACAAAACTTAAGTCATTTGGCCTTTTTTTTTCATTTATAACTAAAAAATTAGATTAAGACCCTCAATGATCAACTTTTCTACCAAAAAAAAAAAGAAAAGAAAACCTACATAAATAAGTAATTTAAAAATAAACAAGAGCTCAGACAATCTGCAGGGGAGTTTAATTCCCTTTACTCCCCCAGTCACTGTTCCCACCTGCAGACTCTCTTAGGAACACAAAGAAGCCTGCACACTGCAGTCTCTGTAACCCTGCAACTCCAGAAACCTCATTTGTTTGAGACAATTCAAGCAGCATCCACCCACTGTGCTATCCATGGCTTTCAAGTACCTACCGGGCCGGTCTCAGGGTTGTTCTAGTCCGTGCCTGTCCAGGGCGGCCTCATTTCACCACAAGCTTTCTAATATGTACTTAAATCTGTAAAATGCCACTTTCTAGCTAATTTACTGTTATTCATTAATATGCTATGTTAGTTACCAGTTCAGAATTCTACACCTACCATTATAAAACTGACAAAGAGGGGGAAAAAATAAGAGAATGTAAAATAAGAGCAATTACACTCAGATGCAAACAATCAAGCTGTTGAGGAGACACCTTCTTATGAACACAACTATCAGGTGTCACTGATACAGAAACAGAACTGCAACCAACCCTTCTCATACCTCATTGGCACCACTGAACAGAGGCTCTCCAGTATGCATTTCAACCAAGATACATCCCAGGGACCACATGTCGATAGCAAGGTCATAAGGCATTCCCAGTAGCACCTCTGGAGACCGGTAAAAGCGACTCTGAATATACTGGTATATCTGAAATATATTTCAAAATAGTATTAATTCAATATGCCTTGTTTATAGTTCTATTTAACTTCGGATTAAGAATACTGCTCACAACAACAGAAAACTTCAACATTACACCGTGAACATGGTCAAATAACTAGACATTTCAAATGAATAACTAAACAAAAAGCTGGTTGGGAATTCAGAGCTTTTCATGTAGTGCAGTCAGCAGTCAGGAGAGAGAGTAAAGCAAGTCATCCCCCTGCTGCCCTATGGTGGGGCTCAGTGGGTGAGCAGCTGTACAGTCTGGGTGAGGACTTAGATAGAGTCCGAGTAAAGACTGAGACTCAAGTAGTCCAGTCCAAGCACTTTGGACGGAGGGTGCTCACCCTGTACTATGCTTCTGAGAGTTTCTAGGTCGAGGAGGTCACCTGACGACTTTGGTTATGCAGATTTTATAGCCAATTCCTGAGGGCCCATTCCCAGGCATACACTTCCCCCTTGTCAACTTCTGACTCTGGTCCAATACATTCATGGATCTTGGAAATATTTCTCATTTAACACCAACACACATTAGCAGTTAAAAACTTACTGGTCTAAGGAATAAGTTATTTCAGTTTGTGTAGACAGGGATAATAGTGTTTGATATTAGGACAGGACATATGATTTGGTTTAAACTGAGGGAAAAACTGCTAACTGAAAAATCTCCTGACAGTCACAGTGGGCATGTGTTTTCATTCACAGTGTGTTTACTCATATAACTAGGAACAATGCTAGGCTTTTCAGAAGCACCTGAAGCTGCGCGTTCTGCTTCCTAATCCAATTTAAAAAATTATCCCCATGATTATATAGCTTTGCTACTATAAGATAATTTGCAGAAATGACAAAAGATAAGCTTGCTAACTAAACTGACTGTACACCTTCACTATAAATTAGCCTGTCCTACTTAAAATCTACATACAAGTTGGACAAGACAAGAATTTCACAAGCCTGGGACGCAAAAAATGTGGATGCCAATATAAAAATCATATTAGAAAGTAAAATTCGAATGTTAGATTAAAATAGTTAATACTTTTATGTAAATAGAAAATTTGTTTCCACGGGACGCTCATCATGTGCACGCATGTCACAGTGGCACAAACATGGCAGCGACAGTCTGCTTTCCTGACCATGTGTATGTAACCACAGTACACACACCTGTTTTCAACAGTGTGAAGAAAACCAGTTCTGATGTGTCAAATGTGTATCAATTCTAACTAGTAGGGAAACATGAGACTTAAACTTACTCATCAGAACAAGTGTGTACACCACCTGTGCTGTTACTGCATGGTGCCACACTAACCAAAACACCACATGTGTATGTACTCCTCAGTTTTTAAGGAACAACATTTACCTTGGTGATTTAAGAGAAGAAATTTATAGTCAAGATACTAGTTCAAGTCAGAGTTACTCAAATTTTATATTAAAAGCTTTATTTGGACATTAAAAATCACCTAATATCTAATTCTTTTATCTCTTATTCTTTCTTAAATTTTTTTTTTACCATTAAAAACACAATTTTAAATATCCACTTAAAAAATAACTATCTTATAATTCAAGTGTTGCTATCTGGATTTTAAACTGGCATCAGCAGGATATGAAGTACATGCTATATATTCAAAATAAATAACCATCCTCTGCTTACCTCCAAAATGTAAACACATTCTTCATAACATTTAAAATAGTAAACTATACATTCTACCTAATTCTATTGTTAAGTCACAAGTCCTAAGGCAACACCTACCCTCTGCCCCAGTTGACAAGAGCTGCCAAAGTCAACAATCTTGATCGCACTTCGTTTGGGGTTACACAGAAGGATGTTCTCCGGCTTTAGGTCACAGTGAATGATGCTGAGTTCTGGAGTCGCAAGGAAAAGCAATGCCGTGCACATTTGTTGTGCAAATTTCCGTGTGAGGTTCAATGAGACCCCTCGGAAGTTGGTGTTCCTCAACAAATCATAGAGATTATAGGACAGCATTTCAAAAACTAAACAGAGATGGTTTCGAAACATAAAGTGGCGTTTCAAATGCACTGAAAGAGAAAAGAAACTTCATTTAAGTCACACATGTTGGTGAGATGAGAGTTAGCAATACTCGGGTCAGCGCACTTCACCGCCAGCACTTCGCTACCCAGGGCAGAGCGGAGAGTTAGTCTGGAGACCAACCCCAACAGTAACAGCCTGCTCTCCCGTTGGCTGAGAAGACCTAAACCACTCTTCCTGAATTAAAGAAGGCAGTCTGTCAGAGTGGATAAGGTAACAAAGTGCCACCTCATAAATCCCATCTGCTACGACTCCTCTGTGACCACAGTGCAACTGACATCCCTTCAGCCGTGATGAACGTAAAGACCTGTGGTTCATCGCGATTTTCACCAGTAAGCTGGCTACTGCCTGCATGCAGCAGCCTATTTATGTGTTTTAGGAAAACATAGCAACTGGAAATCAGTTCTTGGGAATCCATAATCAATGTATTTATTACATTCAACAAATTGAGAAAAGTAAAATCCTGTATAAGACTAAAAGCTCTGGAAAAATGATGAAGTAGAGGTCAACCACAAGAAAGAAAGGGTAAGTGGGCCTCATCATTTGTCCTTTCATCATGGGGACAGTCCAGAAGATGGCAGCAACTGGTGCTGCCCTCTCTAAGGTCACTAATAAAGCCCAAGACTGCTCAACTATTACCAAAGAGCACACCAGATGAAGTCACTCAAGAGGCAACCTTTCCCACAAGCATTCTCACACACGTCACAAAGTCCCTGTAGGACGACTGGCATGATGTTAGGGCAACAATGCTAAGGTGACTCTTTGCTACCGTCTCAGCATCACAAAAAAAGCTTCTGTACAGACCTTCCCATACAAACACGATAGTGTTCAAGCACCCACTGTGTGAGCACTACACACACACACACACACACACACACACACAGTCGTCTTGCCACAGTCCTGGACTGACTGCCCTGGGCAGTCCACATCTACAGCTGCTTTCAGATCATTCATGATGTAAGTGATGGAGATCTGAGGATCAGCCACAAGAGGACCACTCTATGTGGCTCAAAAAGAAGTCTACAGCACACCTTCAAACTGTGAAGTAATAAAATAGCCTTTATAAGTTGCCTAAGGACCTGTATTGTCTGTTCTTTAGTCACTTCACAGCTCCTAGGTTTAAAACTAAACACGGGTCCTGGATCTACCACAGACATGGCCTTGGAGGGCTTTAATCTTCTGGCTAAGCATTAACCACAGAAGGAATGCAAGGGGTAACTGAAGTCAAAAGTTGGAGATTGTGAGAATCTGTTCACGAAGCTGCGCAACTCAGAATGTTCTTCCAATGAAGATCTACTCACTTCTTGTCAGCCACTTATTTAGAACCTATGACACACTAGCAAGAAAAACATTAACAAAGAAAACTTAAACACAGATGGTTTGTTCCACTTTTTGACTGGATTCTGAAAGAATGGAGAGTTGGTAAGATTTTCTCAAATAAATAAAGTAAAACTTTTAAGCAGACCATTGTCACTAAATATCCCAGAAAAAAATTATTCTATGAGGAAGAGAGTAAAAGGGGGAGGCTAGGGAAAGACTCACAGGGTTCAATTTAGAGAGAAAAAAAAAAACGACACTCAGACACTGACTCCAGCACAGAAAGACAGAAAAACAAACTCAAGACAAAGGAAGCTGTTTCAAACGTTTTCCCCACAGACAGCTGATGGGGACTTCTCCTGGCCTGAGCCTCGGGGAAGAAGGCACACACACATTAAAACACATGTGGCAGTTAAAAGAATGGACACTTTGTACAACTTTTTGTGCCAATTAAAATAAGCTACAGCATTTGACAGGTGTCTTTTAAAAGTTAAAATGTGGGGTCATCAGAATAAATTATAGCAATCAATTGCCTTAAAATTAAATAGTACCATCAAAAAGAAAACTTAAAACCTTAAATTTAAGGTACAGGTCAAGCAATATGGCTATGTCTAAAGTTCTTCTGTTGCTGCTGTCATACAAAACAGACCCCTCAGTGTCCTTCTGAGTCACTATGAATGTTCCATATTTTTTTTTTTTTTTTTTTTGGTTTTTCGAGACAGGGTTTCTCTGAATATCTCTGGCTGTCCTGGACTCGCTTTGTAGACCAGGCTGGCCTCGAACTCACAAAGATCTGCCTGCCTCTGCCTCCCAAGTGCTGGGATTAAAGGCGTGCGCCACCACCGCCCGGCTTAATGTTCCATATTATTAAACAAGAACCTCAACACCCAAAATATAAGGCACAAGAATAAGGAAGAAGACAAGGCATGCCCAGAGATCTCTACAAACTCAGGCATCCTTTGATGCCCCTTCAGACCTGGTGTGTGATGAGGAAAGCTTATAAGATACACCTGGTATCACCAGGGACTGTCTTGACGTTTCCAGAAAAGAAACTAAGGAGGAAAATGTGAACGGCACAAACCCCTCTCCCTTAAAGGTGTAAGGACCTCACAGATGGCAGACAGTCATGAACTATGTGAGGCTCACAATAAATGCTGGGAGGACTGAGCCTAATGAAGTCTCATGGCTTGTTTAATATTCAGTAACTTATTACAGTAGCTAAATACTAAAATGGCCACAAAATTTGTGGTAAATTGGGTCCTTCAACATTTGCTGTGGAAACAATGTGTGTGGTACAGATTTTTTTTTCCCACTGACATTATTTTATTTGGAGATGTTTATGACAGTACAATGAAATTCAACTTCAGGGACAATGGAAGTTATTTGTTTAGGTAGCAACACTTTATTATAAAATGGAGGCACTGAAATTATTTACATGATGAAAAAGTTCAGAATGTCAGTGGAAGGAGCAGCTTCATATGACACCGTTTCAAGACTAACTTCAGTCCACATACTTTCCAACAACATCATCTCTAAATAAGAAATAATCCTTGTCATCAAGAACTACTTTGGTGCCTCTGTATTCTGGGAGCAGAACTCTGTCTCCAACGTTCACACTATCTGGTTCTCTCTCTCCACCCTTTCCTTTCACACATGACCCCACGGCAACCTCTGTTGCTCACAGTCAGTCCTTTTCCTTGAGACTTTCTGAAGCATAATGCCACCTTTGGTTACAGTTTTGGCAGCACTCCTGTCAACTAATTCTTTGTCAAAGAGCAGAAGAAAGTTTACTTTTTAAATTTGTATTTAGGTGTATGTGTCTATGTTTGTGAGTCACACATGTGAAGGCATTAAATCCCCCAGAGCAGAGTTACAGCTGAGCTGCCCGACATAGGTATTGTAAACATTTTTTTCTTCCTAGTGAATAAAACAATCATGTCTCCTCTACACTGAAGCTTAGATCTGATTTAAAAAACTACGAAAGCTGTGGTATGGAGAGATGGCTCAATGAGTGGGAATGAGTGCTGTTGCTCCAGGAGACTCGAGTTTGATTCACAGCACCTGTATCAGGCAGCGTACGCTGTCTGCAACTGCAGCTCAAGGGAGCAAATGCCTCCGGCCTCTGCAGAAACCTGTACCCATGCACGTATGTGCACACGGAGATCAACCTTTAAAAAGCAAAACCTGTCTGTACCCATGCGCATATGTGCACGCGTGGAGATCAACCTTTAAAAA
>CAJQZJ010032218.1:3622368-3637752 GCA_907164525.1 Lophiomys imhausi | reverse complement strand
TACCCATGCGCATATGTGCACGCGTGGAGATCAACCTTTAAAAAGCATAGAGAGGTATAATTAAAGGTATTTTGTCTGTAAAGCAATTGGCTCTAGAGCCCCCAGTTCTCCTGACTCTTCTGCTTAATGTTTTTGTTTCCTGCAGGGAGATGGCCTAACAATGAAACAAACACTGAGTGAGGGTTATGCAGGGGTCCATTCAGACCCTAGCTACAGTGCCCTGAGACCTTGCACTCTGTAATTTAGGGGTGAAGTCATCTTCCTGGGGGATGGCCAGAGGAAAACCAGTGGGACACAGGGTGAATTTGCTGTGGTGTGCTCCCCTACGATACAATGAGGCCAATGTTTGACTGACGCCTGACAATGACTCTCTGGACAAAGACACATTAAAGCAAACAAAGGCACCTGTGAGCTGTGACCCCAGACACTGCTGTCAGTGGGAGCACGCTGTCAGCTGCCCCAAGACTTCAGCTTCACTCATGCTCTTAGAAGGAAGCTTTGGGACGCCCACCTTAGACTAAGTCAACGCCATGATATTTACAAGCCTTTACCTATGTAGTATTTCATCTCAGTGTCATGCTTGTTCATGAGCTCAAGCAGCCGCACTTCTATCTGGGCTTGATTCAGAAACGCTTTCTTGTTCTTTATTATCTTAATGGCGACCCATTCCTGCTCCACTCTGTCATAGGCTTTCACGACCTACAAGAGAAGACGAGCAGTCATCAGTCATCGGCTGCATTAGTGACAGTCTCACAAGTGCACATTTCTCCATACTGCATATCTGCTCTGCTCCCACTTAACTGCACTTTCTTCTGTGTTTCTAAGTAGCAGCTGCTTCCACAAAACAGACCACCTACTTTATTATAAGGCAGCTAATCCAGTTTTTGAATTCAATTTCCTCTTGTCCTTACAGTGTTTCTAAATATCCACAGAATAGGCATTTTAACAAAATTAGAACTGTTTTCCTCCTTCAAAAACAAAATGACTCCCAATGAATGCTGAGTTTAATTTGCGCCCTTTCTTACTAAAACAAAATGTGTGTGCATGCATATAAATGTGTACGTGCTTTTCACACACATACATCTTATTTTTAATAAAACAACTTATTATTCAATGATTGGGTTTTTCTTGTTACTGTTGAGACAGGGACTCACTGTCTAACCCTGGGTGGCCTAGAATTCACTATGTGTCAAACTCACAGAGCTTTCTCCCTCTGTCTCTCCAGTTCTGGGTTCAAAGACGTGCAACCACCACTTCAACTATTCTTTTGATGTAAAAAAAACTTTCGTTTAATCCTAAGAATACATAAAAGGTTCTAATGCTTCTCAGAAAGCAGACAATTTTCTAATTTTAATTAGATTTTCATACATAAAAACAATGATATAAGAGAATTAAGTTTATTTTTAAAAAAAAGTTACCAGTAAGGTGCTATAATGGGAATGGTACAATTAGAAGACGTTTTAAAATTCTTTTACTCAAACACAGATGTTACAGCTGATTAATACATTACAAATTTGTAGTCTGATACAGTCTGAATAGGCAATGGTTATAAATACATCTGACCACATTTCAAAAAGTTTGGAGGTGAAAGACCCTGAAATGTGAAGACTGATGACCCACTGGGTTAGGAAGAGGAACCTGCTCCAAAATCCAAGTCAGCCAGGGTCAAATACACCAGAAATTCTGCTATAGATGGTTGGAGTGAAAACCATACTCAATTCTGACAATTGTTACCCACTGCCTTTTATGTCAGAAGCTAAGCCTATAAGCATGTGACCAATTGGCTCTGATATTCTCTTACTTTGGTGACAACTACACAAACTTTAGAAGAGTGGCAGGTGAGTTAGTGCCCTGTACCCAAAGGTCTATATAGAGCAAAGGTGGTTCACAAGTACTGAGTGCCTACCGACTGAACAAATACTAGCTGCCCAAATGCTAATGGGGGGAGGGCAGAGGTATGTGTTATCCTAACCTGCATACTTGTTAGCAAGTTTTTAAAAGTGCCAACGCACAAAATCCAGCCACAAGAGATTCTTATTTAACTAGGCCTACAGTACATGCTTCTGGAAATTTTCAATGTATAATCAGGACTAGTAAACAATGGCTAAAAGAAATAAGAAAATCCCCTTATTTGACAGATGTGACAGAAAATTCAGATAAATCTGGTCACATACATATGGTGAATGACAGGTCCTAGCTGTGAACGTAAATACTGCACATCTCAGCTAAGAAGCCAACAACAGTCAGCATAAGCAGGTAAACAGTCCAGACCCAAATATGTCTGTATTTTCAGACTGTGTTCCTCTGCTGTGAGCCAAAAAAAGCACAAGAAGGTTAAGGTGGAGAGGGACTGCTGGGCTAGAGTGAGCAGCACAGCCCCAACTCCATGGAGGAGCAAGGATTGAGTACAGGTCCTGCTGAGAGGTGTGCTTTCAGTGTGAGGACAGCACTCCTTCTGTTTGCAGGGAGTTCCTAAGCCTCAGCAGCGCTTCTCAGCGAAAAGGAAAGTGTTCTCCAAGGGCGATTCCTAAATACTACGAAAGCCTTGGCTCAGAGAAAACGGTGAGAGATCTCCTTCACAGCACAAAAAGGAGCAGATACACATGTGCATCTCAGGGCCTGATAGAGCCTCAGCGGAGCAGGCGTATGTGCTGACAAGCTCAGCAGCACTCTTCTAAGTCTTGGTCCACAGCAGGAAAGGCTGACAGTAGACTTTAGCCCTCAGCACCATCAGATCTGACACATGAATGGAACCTCACTTAGCTAAAAGAACACATTCTGCTTTCTCTCAAGGTCAGAGAAATAATCACACTGAGACTCCATAGGGATGTTTGTCTTCCTGAGACATGCTCTCCTCACACACCCTGAGCTGGCCTCACACTCACCATGCAGCTCAACTTGAACTCCTGCTTCTCCTTTCTGCACTGCCTCCTAAGTTCAAGGACTACAGCCACAAGCCACCACATCCAGTTCTACACTTTGAAACCAACAAAGCAAAACTGAATTTTATGAGATGTCACCTTGACCCCACTTTACTGTACTCAGAAAGAAGTAAATTTGGGTTGCATGTAATTACCTAACTTCATGGCATTAACAGGAAATCAAATCTCTAACAAGAAGAGCTCGGTGACTCAAAGAGATGGGAGAAGGGCCAGGTGGCAGTAACTAGCAAGAAAGCTTTATACAAGAAGCGAAGTACGTGTGCAAGCTCAGCACTCAGGACGCAGAAGCAGGAAACGAGTCCGAGGCCACCCAGGGCCTATGAAGGAGGCCCTGGTTCCTAGAAAGAACAACCACTGGTGAGTGCTACAGAGAAGAGGCGCCAGGAGGAAAAGCCAGGCCCTCTGCGGTCACCCACACAGAGCTTGGGTCCCACCAGTGTCCCAAGCCTGCCAGAGCACCGAGCCCCAGCCTCAGGAAGAGGAAGAGTGCTTCTGTGGTGCAGCCTGAGAGGTCTGAACAGGCGGAAGGCATCCATCTCTAAACACTGAGCAGGAGACTAGACTCAGCCCAGACCAAAGAGCTGTTACCGATTAAAATTCATCACTTAGTCACTAGCTAAAAGTAAGTACTCGGCAGCAAAAGAAACATTTATAAAAAATAAAAGGGTTACTGGAATTTTTATAGCTGAAGAATTATCATCACTTAAATATTTAAATAGACATCGTTCCCATAAACATTAATATCAAGTGTGACTCAGGATTTGCTATCAGGATCAAATAGAAATTATAATTAATGAAATTCAACATTTGCCATTAAATTACCTGTCCAAATGAACCTTTGCCTATTAAGGAGTCAATTTCATAGCGATCCATCCACTTTTCCCCGTTTTTTACAATATAATCATAGTTGTCATCATCATAACCATCGTTGTAAACCTTCCGCTCTTTCTTATGACTGGAATCGTCTCCCTGGCCTTGTTGGTGTCTTCGCTTCTTTTTTGCATAGTAAACCTGAGATGAATATTACAAAGTTAACTGTGCATTAAATCACCATTGAGGATGTATATTGAAAGTATACTCCCAACAAACCAGTATGAGATGAATGAATCATTCTTTTCTAATAAAAAAAAATGTAAAACGAAATAGAGATCTTCAGCAGCTGATATCTGAATGCAAGAATAAAACCAACAGAGAGACCTGTCTATGCTATGCTGCAGATACATTTCATAAACAAAAGGTAGTGACTGACTGGTCTAATGTGTCCCGTTAGCGAAGAATCAAAATACCTCACACTCCTGTTAATGTATGGCAGAATTTATACACAGTGAGATTACACAGATCTTAGAATACAGGAATCATTATTCAAAAGAAGTAACATTTCATTCCCTCAAAATTGAACTCAAAGTTCAAGATCTTTTACGCCCTCATCTCCAGGTAATGCTAATTTGATATTTAATCTTACAGCAAAAGATTCTTTAAATGAAAGTTTTAAATGTCAATGAATTGATGTTTTACTAAAATCATACAGTTTCTATGTCCAGAACAACCTAATGACCAATGAATACCATGCCCATTCTGTCTACATGCCTCCCTGCCAATTCCTTAAGCCTTTGTGGTCAATTGCAAACCAAGTTATTTTTCTTACAGCTTAGTTTAAAGCTGCTGGGGTGAAAACAATAACATTCCAAGAAATTGGTACCTTGATACACTGTGACAAGACATCTGATAAATGAGCACCAAGATGCTATTAACAGAAGTTTAACCCAGGTTTGATAACAATCCATTCAGTGTTAACAAACTGACACTCACACACTGTGAGAAACAATGTCTCAGGTAATCACACGGTATAATAAACACATGTACACAAGTGTACCCCAGGAACCTTCCTGAGGCTTTCCAATTTTACCCTGATACTACTGAAGCAGTCAAGGCCCTGAACTGTTGTTGTGTTTCTGAACACTAAGAATACCTCTGTAGCAACTGCGTCCACAGCTGGCAGAAGACAAGCCTTCGGTGTGAGAGGCTCCAGCGGTGAGGCATGGCCTCTTCCACACCTCTGTATAAAACTCTCACTTAACTATTAGTTACAAAACTAGACTTGAGGCCAGAAGCAAATGGAAATCAAACAGAAAAGGCCCAAACACCAGGGAATATTTTTTAGTGGCAACAAGCCAAGTTACAAGAGAAATAATCAGATGTGCTTTTTTTAAAATCCTATTTTTCAATGTAATATCTTACCATGGAAAAGACATAGATAAAAGAACACACTCAGCCAGGCATGGTGGCTCACAACTGTAATCCCAACGTTCAGTAGACTGAGGCAGGAAGACTACTGTGAGTTCAAGATCAGCATAGGCTACAGAGTGAGATCCTGTCTCGAAAATAAGTAAATAACTTTTTAGAAAAGTATAAAAGACATTAACAGAAATATGATTAGTTAAAATAATCCAGGTCCTTTTATTTAATATTCAATGATGTTAGAACCACGGGGGGAATGCATATTTTTCATACATAATATATATGACAATTTCAGTCTACTGACTACATAATTTTTTAAATTACTAGTCACCTTTTCTAGCTCTGAAGAAAAGCTGTAGAAATAACTCAGTGTAGCAAATATGCCTTTGGAAAAGAGGAAGTTATCCACAACTTTTTTATCTGCAGTCCTTGTTAATATATTTTCTATAGCTGTAATTATCTATAAATCATTAACTTATCAGAATTCATAACTCATAAATGATAATCATTATAAATAAACACATTTAGTTGTCTAAGGCGGCAACAAAAAAACTTGTTCCTTGACCTATTGAAAATAGAGATGATACCATAGCAAATCAACACTCTTACCTCATTAATATGCTTGTATGTTTTGATCAAGTCGACAGAAAGTTTTCTCAGAGGAGCAGTTGCTGGGTCACGGAAAGTTTGGGGCATCCGCCTCTGTAACAGGACAATGTCAGGCATCTCCTTAAACAGACAGAGAGACTAGCAGTTGAACTACACTGCAGTTGTGTGACACCCTCTACCACAGTCTAGTCAAGTCCCTTCTGCCACAGCCTACTCAGGCTCCCTCCCTCTAACACAACCTCGTCAAGCTCCCTCTACCATACTCTAGTAAAGCCTCTTCTAAAAACTACATTTACATCAGACTATGCATCCTCAGTTATTTCTTTTATATGGGTTCTAAGGGAAACAAGTTCTGCAAGAAATAAATGAAATTAGAAGATAATATGCCCAGACATTTATGTTTCCTGTTTCCCTAAACAGTGAAATTATAAGTATATTCATGACCCTGGAGACACATGTGATGCAACCCAACATACCTTCTCTACTATACAATTAGTCCTACAATTTCTTTTTCTGAATTATTTCTAAAGCCTGACTGGTCTATAACAGGCATGGATAAAAACACACCTAGCCACTGAACCAGCCTGCGGCTTCTTAAACCAGCTGAATCCAAAAGCCAGTGCTGGATGCTGAGGATGTATGGTTCTAACACCCCAGACTCTACCCTCCATAAGTACCTGCTCCTGTTAGAGAAACAAGACGAAAACCATGCAAGTATGACAACGTCACAGAGTCCTGCCATCAGGTGCCATGACTCAGTGAAGGTATTCATAAAAGGGCTTCTTACAGTCAAGAGACTCAAACCCAATGACACTGGGCACCTATACTGATAATCACCAGGCTATTCTTGGGCCAATGCTCAGCTCTTAGAGACCTTTACAGCACTCAAGTTTTCGTGACCAGAAGACCCTCAGACAAAGCCTTTCTCAAAGGCCAGCAGTTTAAAGAGTCTATAACATAACTTCACGGAAATGTCTGGAGTCTTGGCTAATTGATAACTAACAAAGAGGGTTTTAGGTGTGGATTGAACTGAAAATAAGCATTGTCCATGACAGAGTTTACAGGGCACCTTCCTGTAAGCAGGCTTTCAAAATGCTTTCTGTCTTGCATAATCAAATGCTGTTGATATGCATGTGTGCTGCATGGATACACATGTGGAGGACACCGGATATCCTCAGGTGACAGGGGGAAGTCTACCTCCTCGAACAATTCCTGGCCTGGAGCCATCAACTAAGGCAAACTGTCCAGTCAAGGAGCCCCAGGGAGCCCTGCATCAGAGCTCACCCAGCAGCACTGGACTACCAGCTTACACAAGCATGCCTGTGCAAAGGCCAGGACTGAACTCAGTCCTTGCACTTACAAAGCAAGAGCTTAGCTGACACTCAAATCCCTAGCTGTGCCATTCAAATGGAAAGTCACTGAATGGGTGACTGCTCATCTCTGCTTAGTAAGCTGCCGAGCGGGAGTGCACCACCCTGATTGTAACTACTCATCTCAAGGGTCTTCATAATTAACAAGACTTAAATTAACTTTTTCAAATCTTTTACTTCCTAAAATATAAACAGGAAAAATTAAATTCAAAAAATAACATTTCTTGGGAACTTAAATTATTGAGTAGACAATTCTAATAACAAACATCAATTCTTTCATGTGAATTAATGCTATAGGCATTTAAAGTAATGAAAAAGCTTTAACAGTTGTGAGGGTTTTTTTTTTCCTTTCTTTCTTCCCTTTTAAATTTAAGTTCCTGGAATTGTTTCATGAAAGTAACTTATGTCTAAGGGGCTCTTTCTTGGACAGATGCAATGTAGCCTCAATTTGAGGTTTTGCAAACACACACAGGGGAAAAAAAAAAACAGTGAAACACTCCACTACTACTATATGTAAACATTGGTATTATAGCAAAGGCAATTCAATAAATAGTAAAATAATGCCAACAGCAAATATTTACTGAAAAATATTTTACCATGTACATTTTGTATGAAACTTACAAGAAAAAGCACTATTCTGTTCTACCCCAGTAAAGTGACCTGGGTTCTAAAGCAAGTACAGCTGAACAAAGGCAACACCAGTAGACATGACAAAGTGGACAGGGCCTACACAGAGAACACAAGCAGCAAGGAACGCTGCTGCGAGCAGAAGTCCCCCTAGGAAGAGCACGACAGCTGGTTATCCAGTAGCAAATGCTCAGCCCTCAAAACACACAAGTAGCATCATACAGACTAAGCAGGTTAAATTTACACATCTATGCTTCACTCAGAATTATTTTCTATTTCATTCACTTTATATTTAGTGCCTATTTTCGTCCATAAGGAAACAGAACATTGTTTTTCTGTCTTTCTGGTACTCTCAGATTGAGCAATGAAGTGTAAGGAACACCACTTACACCCGCATTGAGGGCACTGGGAGCTCAAGAAGCCAACAGACCCCATGAGGGTCGGACTCGATCCCCACTCATCTGTGCTCACTTCTATTACAGTTCTCATTTCTTAACTATTTTTCAAACAGAACCTTTTACATCCATACCCAACACACTCATGAGAAAAATTAATGACTAGGAATAAACCTTACGTTCCTTTCAAAGTACTTGTACAATAAGTCTCATTTAAGACACTGGCAAAATGATAATAAGCATGTAAATCACATTATGAAATTTTAGTTAGAAGACACTTAAAAACTGAGTCCAGAATAAGGTCCCAATTTTACATTCAAGACCCTATGAGACATGAGGTGACCATGTGTTTTTAACTCCAGTCCTACAAGCAGTTCTTGAGCCCACACCACGAGCCCATGAAAACACTCTTTGTTGAGCCACACCATACAGTCCTAAGGAAGATACCTACTTCAGAAAACTGCCTTATTAGACTCAGAAACTTCAGGACTCTGCAAGGAATACTTCGTTGATACTTAATAGTCTTTTGTGTGTGAGGTTTTTTTGGTCGAGTGGGGTTTTTGTTTGTTTGTTTGTTTGTTTGGTAACCCTGACTATCTTAGAACCCACTATGTAGACAAAGCTGGACTCAAACTCACAGAGATCTGTTTCTCTCTTCATCCCAAGTGCTGACACTGAAGGTGTGCTCGACCAAACCTTCATCTACTTAATAGTCCTTTTACATCATATGAGCTCATGGCTTAGGTCAGAAATAATAAGCAAAATATCTTTTAAATGACTTAAGGATATTAGTTGAATATGAAAATATACTCTGCTAACTAAATCATCAACTAACATGATTTAATAACAAAAATAACTTTAAAGAATTTTTTTCTGGCTCTCTATAAATGGCAAGTGCTATAATACAAGCGTGCTCCATTAAGGAGGCGAGGAGGGCTGGACTCCGCAGTCTACCACCACTCACATATATAGAGAAGTCAAAAATGGAAATCCATTCTTGAATTTTGAAAGGAAAGTCTCTTCCTTCCACTGGGAAACATATTAAAAGCAGCATCTGTGTGACACACTGATTGGAAGCAAGTGGGAGAATTCCCCTGAGCGTGTTCTGTTTCGTCAGATCACATTCCATGTGGAGCCATGCTGATACTGACTTCACTTTCTGCTTCTCTCTGCTAGAGCTTTCTAAACTTTCACATTCTGACGAACTGCTTCAATTCTCAAACACAGACCTAACTTCTGAATCAAACGACTTCACGAAACAAATTCTAAGCCCCGTCATGACACACTCCCTATGCTTTGCTAGCGTATGCTAGCATACTGGCAAAAGATGCCCAACCTTAGACAACTACTCATTTAAAGCCATACATCACTCAATCAAGGAAAGCACATTTCCCTTAGCTTATCGATATAAGAAATACTTGTCATTCCTCACTTGCTATACTACAAGGTATGAATGAATAAAGCAATGGCCCACTAAAATCTGCCAAGAGCAGTCACACTCCTTCCTCAGCACAGTAAGAACATGAACTCTCTACCTCACAACCACAGTCAGGGTGAAGATCCCCCAACAATGATTAAGGTAGGGCATAGCTAACTCGGACACTTAGTATATACCCACGCGGATGCATACAATGTGCTCACAAGGATTTGAGCAGTCTTTTTATACCTTCAATTTATAAAAACTGCTGCTTAATATTCACATATTCTTCCTTTGAGTCTTAAGGACTTTTGTCTATTTTACAAATGTATATAAAAGTTATTTTTCACATAAAATCAGTTCCTGTAAATTTGTGGTAATTCTTACTTCCCTATGCTTTTAAGTTAAGTATTAACTTTCCATATTTTTTAAATACTCTTCTTTAGAAATAATTTCCTCTTCTTTCAGAATGAGAAGCTGTGCAATGTGTCTTCCTATCTTTCAATGAAATGAAATACACATATACAAGGGGTGAGGAGAATCAACAAACTTCTAAACATCATGTTTTGTCTACCAAGACTTCCATTTACCATGTAAAACTGAAGCTGTTCTGCCATTTTACTGGTCTATTATTTTCAAAGGGATAAGCAATAATTTCAATTTCATTTCTGATAACGATGAAATTACCTGGTTAGTTAGAGGTTGCTGAATCTGGTCAGAATATGCTAAGGCAGAAACCTGCTGGTCACTTATGCTTGGCTGGCGACGGTCACTGTACTGGTGTGAATGGGGCATCTGTCCAGCCATCTGAAGGCCAGCAGCATGGAATGAAAACGACGGTGCAAGCCGAACAGATGAAGGTTTGCATGCTGAAGTCTCTCCTCCTGGAAACACATAAGTGAAGTTTTACAAATTATTCATATCTAATGTGTGTCTCCACCACTTAAATTACTGCTTTAGGATACTCAATAATATTAACCTTTGTATTAACCAACAGGTGCAATCAGTCAACATAATAGCTATATAATATATATATTTAAGATACATTAAAATTAGTGTAAGTTTGTTGAGAAAATCCTTCAAAAAGCTTTTTATAACAAATAGTAACAACTTAAATAGTACATTTAATTACTATTTTTAATTTTGTGAGTGTGTGCACATGCTCAGACTGTACACATGGAGTATAGGCAACCTGCAGAAGTCAGTTTCTCTCCTTGTACTGTGTAATTCTTAGAGTTCAAACTCAGGCCATCAGATTGGCACCAAGTGTCTTCACCCACTGAGAGATCTCAGAAGCCCCAAAGTAACGTTTAACACTTATCCTCACATATGACGTTCTCAACACTTAAGAACCCTGAGTCACAGTATGACATTCTGAGAAGGGGCTTGCCAATGAAGCAGTGCCTCACTAACAGTCTGAAAGCCCAGCGCTAACATCAGCATCACTGGATAGCCCACCCCAAAGCCAGGTATAGAGCTACAATAATGATGCTCTCCACTGACAACAGTAATCAAGAGCTGAACAAAGACATATTCACACACCTAACTGAACCTAATTCAAGGGTGCTCGACTCCCCTAGACTTTTCCAATATTGCCCTAACAAGGCAAGCTAGAGGGGGGAGGAAGAGAAAAGAACAGAAAGCAATCAGTAATCACCCAACAGGTAAGCTAGAAACCATGATTATAATATCCACAGCAGAAAAAGAAGATGAAAAAGTGGACTGGAGAGATGGCTCAGCAATTAAGAGCACTGGTTGCTCTTCCAAAGGATCCAGGTTCAAATCTCAGCACCCACATGACAGTTTGAAACTGTCTGTAATGGCTGGTGGGTCATGGTACTGCACACCTTTAATCCCAGCACTCAGAAGGCAGAGGCAGGTGGATCTCTGTGAGTTCAAGGCTAGCCTGGTCTACAGAGTGAGTTCCAGGGTAGCCAGGGATACACAGAGAAACCCTGTCTCAGGGGGGAAATTTTTTTCTTAGCTCCACCCAAACTTGTACTTAGAAAAGGCACATTTAAAAACCTGGTCAATCAATTCTAGCCTCCAAATATTTTTGTCTTCTCTTAAATGAATGTCCAACATTCATCAGAACTGCCCAGAATAGGACACTCTATTCAAAGTTGCTGTTTTAAAGGCACACAACAAGAGCACAGGCTAAGCCAGGCAACAAGTCTGAAATCTCAGCTCTAACACAACGTTGTAAGATCCTTGCATGTCCAGTTTGTGGTAAGAGTAACTATCTGACAAAGGAGATGTGAAGTCACCCTAGGAACTTACAAAGGGCCAAATATCATCAGCCACGATTGTACTGTCTCTAACTTCACTGTGATGGATAAAAAGCATGAGGACAGTGTGCAACCTGGCGGACCAAAGCACCTAGCTGAATTCAAAATGAGGCCTGCAAACTCAAGAGGACAAAGCTCAGGCCCCAGAACTTCGGTCTGCTTCTCCTTTCACCACTGCAAAGGTGACCATGAACAAACTTTGGAGTCACAGTAGTAGGATCCCATCCAGAAGCCACTCACTAGCAGCCGTAGTCTTGTGGACTCCATTTCCTACAGAACAGTCATGCAGGCCCTTCTTTCTACTGGCTCATTACCGCCACCCAGAACCTGCTTCTCTTCATTCAGCCTGTGGGCACCTCTACATTTGCAAAAGATGGAGAGACCTTTCTAAAACTCAGGGCTCAGAGCTGTCTGTCGCCTTCCATAACCTGTCTTTAGCACTGTCCTCAGATCAGCTTGCCATTACTATGGCATAGCTTCAAGTGATGGACACTGAGAGGCCAAGTCAGTCAAGTGACAGCAAACCTGTCCTAAGAGGTGACAGAACTTTTTCCAAACTTTTCAGTCCATTTAATTACATGGAAAAGCTACTTAGTTAAGGGGAAAATTAACTCCTAGGAAATTATCCTAAGTAAATAACTGATGTGAACAAAGATGGCAGTCATGTCTGTAAGAGATCACAATTCTAATTACAAACAGTATGGAGGGGGGCTTTTAGTCTGTATGCTAAAAAGAACACATAGCAACAGAATATAAATAAAATTAGGTCCTTAATATATGAAGAGAACTTGATAACAGTAATATGATTAAGGTTGTGAATGACAAACTGCCTAACCATTCATATCTTAGTTTTCCCAATTACTAACTCTACTCAATGTCAGGAGGTCTAGTGAGCCACCATCTGACTGAATATGCAGATCTAGGCTACAGCTTGATAGTTAACATGTCAAAAAAAATACCAATTGATGTCAATACTACTTTAAACAGATCTACAAGATAATTAGCTGCCTTTGTTATTTTTAGTTGTGTCAGCCCAGCACTCAGGAGGCAGAGTTCAAGGCTATCCTGTTCTACACAGCAAGTTTCCATGTTAACCGAGGTTAAATGTCTTAAATAAATGAATAAACAATCAAATAGGTGGAAAGTTGTTCTCCAATCAATAACAGTAGCAGATGACCCAAAAATAAGCAGTCTGACTACACAATATACTAGAGGCCCCAATATACTTCCCTTCCCAGTTAGCTTTGCTTTGGATCTTAAAGATATGAGAGAGGGAGAGAGAGACAGAAGCAGACACACACAGACTGTCTATGAATGATTATCTCTGTGTGACATGGTGTTTTCCTGCTGTCTATAAGGGTTACATGTTGGCTGGTAAAGGACCTGACACTCTCTTTACAGTCTGCCATGGGTCTATCACTGAATACAGATAACACAAAGAACAGCTGTACTTCTTTTCTGGGATTTTAAAGCTCTTTATTGTGTTGTGTATACAGGTATACTTAATATGTTCATTATCTACTTCATACTCAATTCTATATATAAATGTCAGAAATCAGTGTTCATTTCTTCCCATGACGCCAAGAAATGTTTAAGATATCCATTCACTCATTCCTTTCCTACTAAAAGACTTCAAGAAAACAAGCTGGTACAGACATTCCTCTCAATCTGACTCTGAATGGAACAAATTACCATGTATGTGTTCTTCCTAAAGTTTCCACCTTCCATTCCCACTCAAATGTTAATTTAAAAGTGGACACAGCTCATCTTTTAGCAGAGATGATATGATAATGAAGAACTAGGTTGAACCAATACAAAAGTGTTGGTATTTAGCTTCCTTTGGGCTCCAAAGTAACAATTTTGCATGATTCAACCCAATGCCTACCATATTACAAATGATCCTTACTCCATTAAACAAGCAGCTATACTATTCCAGCCTAAGAGTGTACAACAATATACACTGGTATATCAAATGATAGCTACCTGATGATATAAAGTTGTAACATTTAATTCTTCAAATCATTATTTGAAGTTCAGTTCCACAAAGTATTCTATATTACTGAAGCACATATGCAACATCCTATTTGTACCTTTCACATCCTTCTGAACTGTGTGAACTGTTTTTTACCACAAAAGTATGTTTTAACCTTCAAATGTTCATTAAAATTTTGTTGCCAAATTAACAGCTAGAAAACTGTCAGTGTGTTCAAGGCAGGGCTACAGTGGCTACAGAGCAGGTCCCTAGTGAAAAGCAATGAATGCTAGCTGTGTGGACTAGTCCATCAGCAGACTGCTGGGGCTAATGTGTGATCTGATTCAACACTGCAGACCCAAGGAAAAACCAAACTAAAGAGTCCACAAAAGCCTGAGTAAATGTGAGAAGGAACAACCAGCCACTGGCCTCTGGCACTTGACACATCCATAAGTCACGGGTCACTACACTATCTGCCCTGAATGTCTCTACTGCTACCGTTGAGGGTTAGACTAGTGACTCCAATATTGTATATTAGGTTTTACAGAATATATAGCCAACCTAAGAACAATACTAAGGACAAATAAATGAAAATACTCCAAGTTAACCCAAATTAGAGCACCAAATACAGAAACTTTGAAGCTAAGGTCTGACACCGAATCCCTTAAGAAACACTAGGAGCAACAGGTTTGCATAGAAACAACCACAAAATTCCATATCAGCAAAAAAGAAAGCATTAAGGAGGATGAAACATCAGAGGTCCAACCAGCTGTGCTTTAACTGACGGCTAGAAACAAAGGTCTGGGATTGAGAGGGTAACGCCTGGAAGCCCATGAGCATGCGTCACCATCAGCAGCGTCAAGCACAGTACTGCTGCATCCCTTGCATTCAGTAAGCAGTTTTTCAACGGCTGAACCCACCACACCACAAACTACAAACTAACAGGTGAGAAGGGGAGGAAGAGCAGTCAAGGGTCAGGATGGAGGCTTCCTCTCAGAGCACACACAGGTTCTTTCTGACACATGGCCTCCCTCTGCTCTCTACAGTCCAAGCACAGCACAGGGGCTGCTGCTGTTAGGTAAAGCTACATTAAGATCAGCTAGACAGCAGCTGTACCTTTGCTGAATCTAATGATGAGGACTATTTAATATGAGTGATGAGCTGAGTTATGATGGCCATAAGCTGCCACGTGATTCACAACCATACATGTGTACATGGAAACAATGGAATTGCTTATGAGACAGAAGTCTGGGTTTATCAGTATGAACCAATAAATCAGTAATCCGATGGAATGTGATCAAAGCCTCCATCTCCGACTTCCACCTCTGACCACTCTCAAGTCCCTGGTAGCAGATCACCTCATTCGTCATGAATGCCTCTGACCACTCTCAAGTCCCTGGTAGCACACCACCTCATTCGTCATGAATGCCTACACAAATGGCCAAGACATGACCAATCTGGTTTTCAGACATGCTGGAGAAGTCTATGATCACGGAGAAAAGGAACCCGTCCTGACGAGTCTCACA
>CAJQZJ010032218.1:3576936-3617398 GCA_907164525.1 Lophiomys imhausi | reverse complement strand
AAGGGAGGGAGGAAGGACGGAAGGGAAAGGGAGGATAAGGGAGGAAGGGAAAAGGAGGGAGGGAGAGAGGGAGGGGGGGAGGGAGGGGGGGAGGGAGGGAGGGAAGAGCTCTTCTATCCCAAGGATGAAGGGACCATGTACATACTCCTAATTCATTTTTAGCTCTATCTAAACAGGTGTTAAACAAGCTATTTGAAGCCAGTTATGTGCTTGTGTGTCTATATTGAATTAAAGCTTAGCACTTAAAATTATCCAACAGGGCAATCATTTGGCTTAATGATTACAATTAAGACACTTTGTATTTACAGACATTCCCATCACAGCCCATACAAGTTACTTTAAGTTAGCAGGCATGGTGACAAGCACCTCTGGCCCAGCACTTGGGAGCAGAGGTAAGTGGATCTCCTTCAGTTTGAGGTTGCCCTGGTCTATGCAGAGTTTGAGGCCAGCCAGGGACACACAGTGAAACCTCATCTCAATAAATAAATGATAAATAAAAGTAATAAACCAAATTAACTGCACAATAATGGTTTAAATAATTAATAAAAGTCCCTCACTAAAAGTCTATTTACTCTTAATAGTAGTAAATTTCACCCTCTTCACATACACTACACAAAAGCAATTCACACTGCACATCAATTCTACACCTAACCAAAGAAACCTAGAAAATACTGTTGTCCACAAGCTGCACGGTATCCTATATACATATGGTGGCACTTTAACATCACTAAAGTGGCCTCCTTCTCTTCACCCAATACCACTCAAAATCACAGACGAGGGGATGTTAACAAGTGGAAAGTATCTAAGAAAAGTGTCATGCTCAGTGACCTAAAGTTAAGTGTGTAACATCCAAGTTTCTTTTTCCCTTTCACAAAGATCATTTTTGCAAGCAAGAAGTACTCTTGAAAACCACAGAATGGAAAACATGGGTTTCTATGACATGTTACCACAGCTCTGTGTGTAGCTGTCAACAATTAAAGCAAAGAAAAAAGCATAAAAGCATTTACCAAACTCTGTGTGCCAAACTGTGCCAGCACACCACAGAACCAGAGCGCTCCTGTGTGCAGCTCCACTGCAAGCACACCTCTAGGGAAGAACTCCGTAGTGGATCTGCTAAAAAGGCAGAGCAGGCCTATTTCCAAAGCTCTCACTCTCTCCTGTGCCTCAGAAACAAGGGTAGGAAAGTGCTGGAGGAATCCTACAGGCGCCTCTAAAAAGAAGACTGCGGGATCTGCAGTGGAATGAAAACACCGTGACCCAGCAGAGTCATGGGAGTGCAAGGAGTACTGTCAGGAGACCGTCCATCTGCTCCAGGCACAGCCCATCTAGACAGCATGGCAGAGGAGAAAGATTTTAAAAAGCATTTAGGAAAGATAGAATTCACAAGTTTCAGAAAGTACATTTTTAAAACAAAACAAAAAAAGGTTCTAGTTATCTAGAAGTCACAAACCTCATGATCAGCTCACATGCCCCATGAAGAGCACAGAACTAGGAAGTGCTTCCCAGCCTGCCTCAAGCTGCACAGCTGCCTTTCTTCTAAGCAGCAGCTTAAAGCAGCTTAAATGTGAACAGAGAACACAGACAACAGCTCATTGCTACAACTAGACTGAGCAAACACAAGGCCCTGGAGTTCAGTCCATACTGCAGGGCATGCTGGCAGTGGTGTTGGGAAAAGTGTAAGTCACAGGCTAAGGACTGGATTTGGTAACGCAGGCTACAGAGCATGCATGAGGGAAAGTATACAAGAGTGCCACAATGCTCTCAAGTGTCTGGAGTCAGTGTGCCAATGGACAAGTTAGCTCCTGGATGACGTCAACTAGATCCGTACCTCCTGTTTTCAACTGAAGAATGGGCTAGTAAGGTCATTTAAACATCACTGTTTAAAATGATAAATGGCCCAGCAAAGTAACAGAAATGATGAGCAAAAGAGATTAGTTAGCAAGAAAACAGAGAGAATTCATAGTTTAATTCAACAGCCTAAGCATGAGACTGCAAATGCCTTTGTAAGGAGGTCAGTATAGAAAAGGAAAAAGATGTAGACAGGAGCCCTCTTGAAAACCTGTCTATGATACACTACATTTCTGAGCCTGGTTACCTTGAAAACAATGATTACTAGAAGTCAGAAAAGAAAACTAAACTAGGTGGTGCTGTTTCCCCAAATGGGTCTTGACCTGAAATCAAAGTCAAGGTACACCCAGCAGTTTCCACATTTTCTAGTATAAGACAGTTAAAACTGCTTTAAAAACACACACACACACTAATAAGATTTCAGTACCAAAGCAACGGGGGACAGAAAGAAGGCTCAGTAGCTAGGAGAGTAACTACCCTTGTAGAGGATCTGAATTCAGTTGCCAGCTAGATGAAACTTTTCACGTTACAACAGAGAAATTCCCACTAACCCAATGGGTCTCAGGAGTCCCACTTAGTACAAAGCTTCTGGTATTGGTCCTGAGTCTTGTTCACAGTTAACACCTGAAAGTGAACTCCCTAATCTCAAAGATTCGTGAAGTCTTTGTGTCACTTTTCTACAAATCCACTGTATCAAATGACTTCCATAAGCTTCCAAAACTACTACAGAAAAAAGGATATTGTGGGCCTGTGTTATCCTCGTTAGACATAACTTGTTAGTCAAATTGATTAATAGAAATTATATCAAGTATATGAGGGACTACACAAGACATAATTTAATCACTTAAGTGTATGAGGACTAAGGAATAATTTTGGAAAAATAATCTCACTTTATAGTCAAATATGTATTATATAATCTCAAATACAATAAATTCTAAAAATCAGGTTCAGAAAATTAATCTTTAATACATAAAATACTTCTCTTCAGCTGAATGATAACTAAAATAAAGATATTGGCACATACCAATAGCACTTTTTCTACTTCCCATGTTTAAAAATTTGTTCTCATATGTCATTTAGGAAAACACATTTGTCTTTGGGGCGGGGTACAGAGATTTGTTCTCAGGGCTTTGCACCTGCTCTAACCATTAAGAATTCTGCTCTTACTCAATTTTAAGACTTTTTAACTGACCCTCAACTACTTAAGTGTTGTATATATCTAAAATGTTACCAAGAATACTTACAAAACAGTTCGTGGCTGGATGGGATAGGTGGATCTGAGTTCAAGGCCAGCCTGGTCTACAGAGTTCTAGGACAATCAGAGCTACACAGAGAGACCCTGCCTTGAAAAACCAACAGCAAAACCCAACATGAAAAGCAATCTGTTTATGCCGACAGACTGGACTGTGGGTTACAATAACACTGAAGAATGTCCTCATCAAAAGGCATACGCTGACTGCAGACCCTGTTCCTGGGCACCACCTCAGCACATCCCCCAGCAAGCACCACTGGCCCTCAGGAGCTCCCAGGAACCTTTCACTGCTACTAAGGTACAGCAACACATTCAATGGCCTCACAGTGAAAGCAGCAGCCCCCACATGTAACCCTCACAGCAAACTCTTATCAGCAGTTCACCCACTAACTAACACCTGAGTCAGGCAGTCATAGGCTCTGCCCAATACATTAGCTCGCACTCTTTGTGGCTACTCAGAAACAAGGTAACTTTTAAATGTAAAATACTTCATTAACATCTTAAATTTGATTAGACATTTAAATAATGTACTTTAGATATACTGAGCAAAATTATGTTATTATTATTATTAAAATTATTTTTAAGTGTTTTACTTTTAAAAATGTGATTGTTTGCTATGTAGACACTGTTGTAGTGACATAGCTGTGAAGGTAGCAGGCAAAGCCTCAGCCTCCAGGTCTGCATCTCAGTCTGCATGAGGAGGAGGTACCCAAGTGAGTATCATCAGATCCAAAAGGGCTGGGTGTTCTCAAGAAACTCAAACAGGTAACATGGCACAGGATGAGGAGGTAACACACCCCCTTCCCTGTCATCTTCACAATCTACACTGAGTCAAAACAGTTTCTTCCCCAGCACAACTCAACCACCAGCAGTGGCTGGCTGGGGCATTTGCTGTTACACCAAAGCTAACTCTAGCCTGGGCTCGGGAGCAAGCAGGAAAGCCATTTCACCCAGTTCTATAAACGGCATCTCCACCCACCCACCTATCCAAGTTAGGAAGCTTTTTCACTCTTTTCCTTCTATCCCTCAATACACACACACACACACACACACACAGAGAGAGAGAGAGAGAGAGAGAGAGAGAGAGACTCTCATTCCTCATCCCACCATACCCAGAGCACATTCCAGGACTCTGGCCTGTAACTCATGAATCCAATTTACTTCTAAGCTCTATCTCATGCAGTGGGACCCAGAGTAACTGATTCTGTCCAGGCTCCCCGCCCTCAGTTGCTTCTCAGCATTGCCATCAAAATGTATGTTCTCAGAAGTCTTAAAATCCCACCACCTAGAACATCCAGAGCTTGTCGGCTAAATGCTCACACCTCTCCCATCTCATTTCACACCATTCCTCTCTATTCTGTCTCCCAGTAACTTTTGTCTCAACTACACTGACCTTCCTGCTGTTCTTCAACAATGTCTGCAGGACACAACTATTTTCTTCATCTAGAATGCACAGCCTGTTCCTTTTTCTGCTCCTAAAATTGTGAACTCAAATTTTGAGGCCTAGATCAAAGTCATCCTAAGAAAACTTCTCCTAGAATCTTACTAAACATCCTGCTTCACCCTTCCCTTGGGATGCTGTTCTTAGCTCCCAGAGTGAGCATGCTACATGCTAAAGTCATCATTATGCTCTTGACATACAATCAGGACTCTTGAAGGAAAGAGGCTCATAATTATTTCTGTTTAGCTTGTCTTTTGCTACTTTGTGGGTTCTTCTTTTTCCCACCCTTTATCCCATCCCATTCCCACCCCCAGCTTCACCTCCTATCACTAGATTGGAGAGAATGGATGGGGGAAAGAGATTGAGAGATCTCTGAATCTAATTTCTTTCTTCTTTGTAGCTGGTCTCTGTTACTTTGTAGGTTCTTCTTTTTCCCACCCTTTACCTGCCACCCTCCACCCCAGGTTTCAACCGCTAACACTAGATAGGACAGAAAGATGGCTAGAACGGAGAGAGAGATAGAGATTCTTGAATCTAATGTCTTTCTTCTTGTTTCTTCTTTGAGCATGGCTACTAACAAACAGAAGCCAAGCCCACCACTAATCTCGCCCATAGGGCTCTAGCATGTATACACCCTCTGAAAAGTTCCCAGAACTCCAAACGTCACACAATCACAGAACTACCTGCAGCTGATAAAAACATGCCTCTGCTAGAGCACGAGGCAAATCATAGTCAACTGCTTCGAGGCTGGGACTGAAACAAAAACACATCCTTAATATTTTTGTGTTTATAAAGAAACCAAAATTCCAGAATTGTCACTACATTTCTTTATTTTCATAACTACAACAGTGCAAAGCCTTAAAGGTGACAGTGAACTAATGAGTAAAGAAAGAGTAACTGTCTGCCCCTACACAAGACTTCCTCACTTAGGCTGAATGGGGCACTCCTCAGGGGATCTTACACCACCCTGGGCTACCGATATAAACACTGCATACCAAATACATCACACAATTTCTCTGCTTCTATAGTTTCTTATCCAAGGGTTGTCACACTTCAGTTGCTTCTCCACTCCTAGGGAACATAAATGACACTCAGAAACAGTCCATGATGAGCAAAATGTTCCGACATCATTGTAACAGCAAAGCTGTAATGAAGAGAGGCTTGTGAACATATGTAAAAAATGGCAAATGCAGAATGAAAATTTCCCATATTATAGACCAGCATACCTGCCCTAGAGTAAACATCTCAAACAGATATCACAGGAACTACTTGGAATCTGGACACCCTCCACATGGAACCCTAAAGGTGGAAGAGAGAGTGAGGGAGAGCCATGCCTATGACAAAAGGACAGGACCCACCTGCTTAGCATGTCGCACAGCGCACCTCTTCACTGAACAATGTGTGACCCTGAGCTGTCCCGTGCCAATTCTAAGTGCTTCATGTGTGTAAGCATGTGCTGGAGGAAGGTCTAATACTTTGGCTCTTTTTTTTATGTTTATTTATTACTTCAAGTTACATCTCCATCACAGTGCCCTCTTTCCACCCCTCCCCACTCCACCCTCCGGCCCTCTCCTCCCTCTCCCACACATCCCACATATCAGCTCCCTTCAGTTCAACAGTCATATGAGGGCTAAGAGCTTCCCTATTGCACTGGGGTCCTACATGCTAGCACCCCTAGGGCAAACTGTCCCATTAATAGGTAACAAAGTCTATGTTCCTGATCCTTTTGGTGTGTTGGTTGTAGGATAGTCTAGTACTTTGGTTCTAAAGGGCTGATTTCAATGCTGAGATCTGGTTACCGCCCCTTCTGAGGCATTCTCTTGATTAGTTAATAAAAGCCGATGATGACCAATTAGGTGGAGAGAAAGAGTATATAGGAAGGTGGGACTTCCTGAGACGGAAACAGGAACCCTGCGTTTTACACAGAGGAATCTCTCTTTCCTCCAGGAGACACAAAGAGACGTGTTTGAGAGCTCTGGAAAGTAACAACAGGCCACATGGCTGTTTGGGATTAAGTGGTCTGGGTTAATTTAGATTAGTTAGTTGAGAGTCTGCCCAGCTAAGGGTTAAGCGATGAAACATTAAAAGGTCTTGGTGTATTTAATTATTGGGGAAAGGGCTGCCATGGCTTATAGGCCGCCAGTCAGAGCAATCCAGGCCCATCAGCCTCCCGCCGAACCCCAGTGACTGTCCCTCCAGGCCTAATATAATAGTTTATAGTTATTAATAAATATCCAGCAGCTACCCTGCCAGCTTGACCGCCAGGCCGCACCACCAGGCCACCCCACCAGGCCCATAGGCTTCTTAGGCAAGTTAGGCCTGCCGATCTCACACCAGGCTGCCGGCGGCTCCGCCAGCCTAATATAACAACTTAGTGTAATTAATGAAGATATCAGTTTAGGTTGCAGGTGGTAAAGGCGCCACCCTGGTCCAGGGCTTTTCCCCAGGACAAGTCAGGCCGCCAGTTAAGGTGAGCCAGGCCTCCCTCCAGCCAGCTTACTGCTCTGCCAGCCGAATCACACAGTTTATACTTATTAATATATACAACTGATAGTTAAATTGCAGTTTAATGCATGTTGCAGGAATGTCCATCCCAAACCTCTTAAGTTCTCAGCAGAAGAACCAGATTGTGTACACTTTGCTCATTATCAAAGCCACAGTTACAAAGAGTCAGATGTGGCACCTGAAGCTGACTAGTCCTATGGCTGAACCAGTCTCCTCTGTTGCCCAACACTCTGATGCTGTTCCTTAAAAAATTATTTAGAAAAATCAATATATAAAAGAAAAGGGTTTCTTTCTTGGCCGTCTTAAAGGTTTCTGAACATATTCATTTAGCCTCACATCTTTGGACTGTGGTGGGGTATCATGGTGGGATCACATGGCAAACAGAACGGTTCTCCGAACAACAGGAAGAAAAAGAAAGAAAAGGGATTCCATAGGCTTCTTCTGCAAGGACATGCCCATGAAGTCCTTCTCCCTATATATACCCTCTCTCTTAGTTTCTACATCTTCCCATTCGTTCCTCCCTGGGAGCAAGCCTTTACCACACAGACCTATAGAAGACACTCCAGACTCAAACCATTTCAGGTACTTCTCCTCTTCACAGTGCCCAGTTTTCCAATCTACTCTGTGGCCTGATTCTTAACTTGCCCCTTACACTCACTTCCGACTCAGGAGCTGAGTTCCTGTGGCATCTCTGAGACTGGACTATCATGGAAGTTGCATAATTGGAAACCACTCCCCAAGGGTAAATATGATGAAGTAGTTTTAGAAACTACAATTAATAAAATAAAATAAAAGCTGATCAGAGAAGAGTTAATGCTTCACTAATTATGCTGGCAGTTTTGATATCAATGTGACACAAGCCAGTGTCATTTTACAAGAGGGAAGCTCAACAGAGAACATGGCCCCACTAGGTTGGCCTGTGGGCGTTTCTTGATTGACGACTGAGTGGGAGGACCCAGATGGCCGTGGGCAGGGCCACTCCTGGGCTGGCGGTCCTGGGAGCTGTGAGAAAGAACAATGAGCAAACCAGTAAGCAGTGCTCCTCCACAGCCTCTGCATCAGTTCCTGCTCTGACTTCTATGAATGATAAACTACAAGTTTTAAGATAAAATAAAGCCTTTGGCCATAGAATTTTATCACAGTAATAGACACCTTAATTAAGACACTGATGACATCTGTGAAGATTACAGCCATCAAGATACCGGGTTAGACAACAGTACTTGCTTTTCTTGACTGTGCCAACAAGACTATATTCCCAGCCTCCCTTGCACTTAGCATGACCGTGATACAATAATCCACTCAACAGAACGCCATCCACATAAAAGTGCGGCAAACCAGCCCTGCTCATCAAGCCCTGCTTTGTGTTAATGTTCACATTCTTTCCACATTCGATAACTGACTACCAAAGCCCAGTATGGTTGTTAGGTGACTTTTCCTGGTGTAAGATGTCCACATTTTGCTCCAATTAACTGTGGAACAGCAGTTATAAACAGCCAATGGAACAGTACATGTGATACAGCAGTTGGTCAACTTTAAAAGTATAGAAATATCAATCTCAACACAGTTTACAGAAATGCTGTCTTGTAGTTATTTGAAGACACCAGCCCAGAAGCAAACCAGATAAAAGAACTTAGACTGACACAAACCAAGTCACCTCCCCAAAGTCTTCCAGAATTATACTTCTGGCGCTGAAAAGGCAGCTTATTTCTTGGAGGAGTACAGAAGCACAGAGGGGGGGGGGGGGGCAAGAACACAACTGGCACACATCTTCAAATGACACTGAATCATCTCAACTTACTGTATATATCCTTCCTTTGTTCAATATTTGAATTCAAAGAAGCCTACTATAGTTTTTCTACAGTAAATCCGGATCTGTCCATTTTCATTACAATAGCAAAGTCGGGTTATGAAGATGTTATTTATCCCACAGTTCAGCAAGGGAGCTAAACATCCTGCAGTGTTAGACATTCACATTTTTCCAAGGTCTCTCAGGAGACTATGACAAGAATGTCTGTGAAGGCGTTGTACATCTGAAATAATGACGGTGAACAGTAGCAGCACACGTACAGCGACGGCCTGTGGAGGCTGAGGCAGGAGGGTCATGAGTTTGATGTCAATCTGGGTTACATAGTGAGTTCCAGGTCACCCTGGCTTACATAATAACAACACATCAACTCTAGGGCAACCAACCAACAAACAAGCAAGCAAATAAATAAATAAGAATGGAGAGATATAAGAATATGCTTAAATATTTTAACATTTTATATAATGTAAAAACACAGAACATCAACTTCTTAGCTGACAGGAGATTCTCTTAATCCTTCCTAAAATAATTTATATTACTAACTAATAATATTCACTCTGTGTTTCTGGGAACCCAAGCCAATGAAGGGTTACAATGTGAAGAAATGTGGCCTGAAGACTATTTATTAAAATTATTAAAACAGATATACTGTTAAAATTCCAATCCAGAAGATAAAAAACAAAACTCAAGAGGAAAAATCCCTGTCTCAACTTCTGTGAAGCAGGGGACTTGAAGAATAATTCTGCCTAGTTTACATATACTTCTACTACTTCATAATTTTAATACATAAAACTATGACATACACATTCATATCTAAAAACACTTAGAATAAATGCTCTTCTGAGACAAAGTAGATTTGTCACTTCAAATAAAAACTGGTTACAGCCACACACTGATCCTAAACTACGAGAAGGAAGCTACCCACTGAAATCCAGAGCCCTGAGCAGGTAAGTCAGTTCCTCTGGCTCCTGAGAGTAAACTTAATTTTCTAGCTCCAAACCTGGACCATACCTTTACTAAAATGGTTGGCAAAGCCTTGGACAGGAATCAACACTTTTGTGTTTGATTGGTTGGTTTTTGAGAATTTTACACATGTGTGCTCTATTTACATCATTTCAACCCTTCCCCCTCCTCCAACCCGTCCTGTGCACTCCCACTCCCTCTTCTATACTTGCTATTAGTGCACACGTATATACATATATGCACATGTGTACATCCTGCTGCACCCTTTGGGTGTTGCTCACATGGTACCTGTTCAAGACACTGCACTGGACTGGGTCCCCTGCCAGGTCTGTAGCAGTCTTGGTTTGCAGTCATCGCCCTTCTGCTACTGTTGCACAAAAGTTGCTCTAACGCCCAATGAGCAGAGCTGTACTCCAATAAAACAGTTTACAAAAAAATTCAGCAGAAGCTGGATTTCAGATCTTGGAATTTTGAAGCAAAGTCAGTTTCACACACCCTGAAACTTGGATTTATCATTAATGTATATATCATTAATATATAAGTATGTGTCTGAATAAAATACATCTTCTATTTGACAACATCAGACTTAAAACAGGACCATTTCTGCTCTGCATCTTTGTGTGAGAGAGCTCGAGTAAGAGGGGTGATATGATGGGGTCAGAGGTGAGTGCACATTCCTGTGGGGCCTGGGGCAGCCGCCAATGTCGTTCCTCAGGTGCAGTCCACCTCAGTGGATTTGTTGTTGTTAGTGTTCTTTGGTCTGTATTTGTTTTTAGACAATCTTTCATTGACCTACAGGCTTCTGAGAAGGCTAAACTGACTGAGCCGTGAGCCCTAAGGACCCATTTATCTCCCCTTCACCAGTGCTAAGATTACAAGTGTGCTACCTTGATGGGGTAGCCAGGCCATCCTCAAACTCATTCCCTGTGTGAACCACCACAACCAGCTCAACTTAAAAAACAAACAAACCATGAATTCTGGTTAACAGAATTTAGGTCCCTCATGATTGCAAGGCATGAACATAATCAAGTGGGCTATCTCCCATCTTGTATATTTATATGTGATAAGAAATACCATAGATTTATATTTGTGTGTTTACCAGCTGTTAACTCTTCCTTCCCAACTACAATCAATCAACCCTGAGGATGGAACGCTGCTTCAAGCAATGATCAATCTGTAGTGAATGAAAAAAATAACAGGCATCTGAAAAAATAAACTTTACGCAGAGTGTGTCAGTGGAGTACTCAGCCACAGATAGAATATCGACATTACCACTACTGCCCTAAGGTTCAGGGACCACTGTGGAAGAGATCACAGAAAGCCTGTAAGAACCACAGGTTGAGGAAGGCTAGAGTAAACCAGTGTCTTCTCAACATGACAAGACCATGAGATTCATCAACTCAGCAGCTGTGGCTGCCTGCACAAAATCAAACTGGTCAACATTCTATCTGGAGTTGGGAAGAGTTCATGATTCCTATCCTTGACCATGCAATTATTGACAATTGATTGCTTAACGGGAGGAAGAGGCAGTCTCCTTTAAGAATGCAACCTCTAGAAGGCTGACTAGGCTCCAGTGCATAGCCCCACACCTACAAGTATATGTAGTCAGCACAAACTGGACTTGGTGGATTACTATGAAAAAAAGAAATGTCAGAAGCTATACTCATACAGTCTCACCAACGTGACCACCTAAACATAAGCTGAACAAAAACAAACATGCTAACATGGATTTAAAAATTACAAATGCCTTCTTTTTAAGGTTTCTAGGCTCCCATTTGGAGAACTGTTAAGCTTCCACTCCACTTGGGAGAAAGTGTGATACTGTCCAAAAATCAAGAAGAGGTTCCCAAGATCTTATGCACAATCATGACCAACAACTACAGAAATCAGAGTGTGGTGGAGGTCTGGATTTCTTTGGAAACACAGTTGTGTTGAATGAATATGTAAGAGCTGTGGGCATCCTTAGTCTACCACTGAAAGACGGACTCATAAAAGGGGCAAGCAAATCAGCCTGAAAACTGGCACCTATGAGGAACACCTGAGAGGGCTAGTGGTCCTGGTCACCAGGTGCACCTCGTGAGGAGGGTAAAGAAAGGCTGGCCAAGGAGAAAACACCCTGGTGCGTAACTAGAGAGAGCAGATAAAGGAAGGCCCAGGAACTCAGGAGGGCTTTTTTGCTTGGTGTTGCTTCACATCATCACAGCTCATTCTGCTTAACTTCAAAAGCAAAGGTTGCAGCTGCCCAAACTTGTAGCCTAGGTTGGGTGGAGCCCAGGTGAAGGCTTGTTTGGAGCCATGAAAGCTGTGGCGCTGAGGCCACGTAGAGCACCAGAAGAGACCGAGAGCCCAAGTGGGAGTGTGGAGGGCTGCATGTGCCCTGTGAAGGCTTGGCAAACTCAAATGGACTGAAGAGACCATGGCCTCAAGTGAGTGTGTGGCAATGGCCAGCTCCTAGGCATCATGGCGCAGCACCTGCCCCAAGGGGGATTCAGATAGCTCAGGCAGACAAAAGAGACCTCAGCCCCAAAAGCGGGGATGTGGCAACTGCCATCACCATACCAGAGCCACATAACCACTGAGCTGCTGATGATGGCTGTGTTTCCTTTGGCATTGGCTGATTTGGACAGACTTGCGCCTGAGAAGTATCCTTTCTAATGTGCCTCGGGTTGGTGAGTTGGAAGGTGTGTAGAGTTATTAATAAATAGTTTAAAGGTATGCCAACACCAGAGTGTAAACACCTCAACTCACCACTAAAAAGATACAGAACATCAAGCAATAAAACCAGAAATCAAGAAGAGAAACTACAGAAACCACAAAGCCACCTTCTACTCAGCTAGTCTTGACAGGTGCTAGTTAAAGCCTCCTCCACTCTCCACAGAACTGCTGGTGCAGTCTAGGACTCCTTTGAAAACCTTCCTGATTTTCCTTCTCTGTGTTACCAAGTTGCTCTTTTTTAGTCAGGTCTGTGGGGACAGAAGTATACTATAAAAACTTCATCGGTCTAATATCTGCATTTAGGGAAGGGCTCTTTACTCAGTGAGCCCAACTTAAACACTGCACACCTGACTTATTACAAATGCCCTCCAAATTGAATTCCCTGGCTTCATTCCTAAAGTCCTAGGCCTTCCTGATGTTATTCTTTGCTAGAATATCTCATTCATACAGCCTGTCCATTCAGATAAATTCATTTACACATTAAAACAAGCAGCCCCTAGTTACAGTATAGGTGGCACCGGAGTGAGCAAAGAACCCGCATAATGCTCAAAAGAATCCTCTCCAATTTTTCATCACTGTCACAAGCAAGTGCTGGGAGTAGGTTAAGTATCTGTGAAATGACATTGTGAACTTTTTAAACACTTCTGATTAGCAAATGGCTTTTAAACAAATTAAAGAAAGGAAGGGGCACAGCATTCCAAGCAAGAAAAGAACATCAATTAAGAACAAAAGGCCATCTTAGTGCATGTGCAGGAAAACACCATGGGGAAAGGGGCTGCAAGCTCAACTATGGCTTCTCTAAATTCACCATGCACATCTTAGACCCCAGTACCTCAGAATATGTGTTAATTTGGAAATAGATGCAGTCAGTGAAGAAGAAGAAGTCCCTGGGTAAACACTAATCCAATCTGACAGGTGTCTATGCTGAATAAACAAACAAACAAGCAAACGAATGAATAAGTAAGTAACTCAAAATAAATCCTTAACTTAAAGGTAAAATATGAGACTATAAATCTGAGGGAGAAAAAAAAAATCACAGGACCACAGGAGAATCTTTCCAATCTCAGAACTATTAAGTCAAGAATTAAAGAAATAAATAAGACTTCACAAACATCTATCTAATCCGTAGACACTTAATGAAAGATAAGTCATGGAATAAAAGGAATATCCTGAAAAATCATATACTGATAAAAAGAAAACAAATAAATCAGAAACTCTTGAAGCTCAGTTAAGAAAACAACCAGTTGTTTCAGTAAAGATTTTTTTTAAGTAAATGCTCTGTCAGTCACTACACTGGAAAGACAAGTAAGAAGTGCAAATGTCCGCCTTTGACAACCACTGGGAAGCAAAGACATGAGTGCTCACCATCAAAAAGGCTTCAACAAAAGTGCTGAGCACCAGGCAGGCATAGTGAGTGACACACAGAAGCACAGTTCCATACTGTGCTAATGAGAATGCAAAATGATACAACACAACACATTCAGACAGTTCACAGCTCCTTAAAATTAAGTATAAATCTCCTATATGCTCTCATTCCACTTTACCCAAGAGAAATTAAGTTATATACCCATATAAGAAGTTGTGGGTTAATAATCAGAGAATTTTATTTGTTAACATGAAAAGATAAAAACTTTCAATAGACAAATGTGTAAACTGTGGGAGGGAGGGAGAAGGGAGTGAGGGAGGGAAGGAAGGAGGAAGAAAGGAAGAGAGAGGGAGGGAGGGAGGGAGGAAGAGAGGGGGGGAGGAAGGAAGGAAGGAAGGAAGGAAGGAAGGAAGGAAGACACTACTGATATGTAATATGATACAAATGGCTTTCAAAAGAATCATAATAAGTGACAACTAGACTCTGTGTATGTGACTACAGAATTCTTGAAAGGGCAAACCAATGAATTGTGACCAAAAAAAAAAAAAAAAGAGTAGTAGCTACCTGTAAACTTCAGAAGCAGCGTGCACTCCATTAGAGGCCAACACGTGATGGACACAGGAAATAGCATGTTCTGTAGAAGCTCACTGCATGTCAGTCAGACTTTGCAAAGCCGACCTTGCCCTGGTAGGTGTGCTCCTCCCTCCACTCTCACAGCACAGCCCATCTCAGATGATGGCACCTCAACACTATCAACTGCTTAAAGACAATATTTTCCTATTTCAATAGTCAAAGAAATGACTATCTGAACTTGAAATTTTCACAGAAAGCTTGACTGCTTTCTTACTTGTAAAAAACAATTTGGCAAAGAATCCAAAATGCCCACATTTTCACAAGACAATCTTCAAATTCTTTCTGATCCACCATTCTTGTTTCTGTTTGTTGGAGGATAAAGCATCTCTCATTCAGTATGGCCTGACACTACCTCTGTCTGGAGTCCAACCTGGTCTCAACCTCCCCCTTCAGACTCCTGACAGCAGGTTCAAGCTACTATATCCAGGGAAGCCATCACCCTCCAAAGCCCTCAGCAACATTATCAATCTCCTTTCCTACCTGATGAACCATCTTCATCTTGTGACTTCACAGTATCACTTGTGAAAATCCTACCCATAGCGCCAAACCATATGAAATGGTACTTTCATTAATAATGCTAAGATGGAACTAGTGGCTTTTTAAAAAGATTTACTTATTTATTTATGTATTTATTGTATATGCAGGATTCTGACTGCATGAACACCTGAACTGCAGAAGAGGGCACCAGATCTCATTGTAGATGTTTGTGAGCCACCATGTGGTTGCTGGGAATTGAACTTAGGACCTTCAGAAGAACAGCTCATGTTCTTAACCTCTGAGCCATCTCTCCAGCCCCAGAACTGGTGGCTTTAATCCCAGGCAGACAGACTGAGTTCGAGGCCAGTCTGGTCTACAAACTGAGTTCCAGAACAGCCAACGCTACACAGAGAAGAAGAAACCCTGTCCTCCCTCACCCCCCCAAAATGCTTGTCTAGTTCCAATCCAAAATTCTCCCCTGCCTTGCACTCTCACTTTTCTTACAGCCTGAACACACTCCATCTTCTGATATTGTCATGAAAAGTCAAATCACGTCTCTTCCATTAAATTATAATTTAGTCCAACTATTCTGACTCTGTGACTAAATAAAACAGTCCTATAAGGTTACTTTCTAAAATATCTCCACAATGCAATGGCTAAATAAAACATAATTAATGATAAAGTTCCGGTTTAATTTTTACCTCCATTCTTCACAAGTTTGCAAAATTATCCAATTAGCCTGTCTACCTGACTTAACGAGTTCCTTAATAATGAACAGAAGAGTTAAATGGGTAAATATTTCAGAAAATTGAAGAGAAACATTTAAACTCTGATTATTTTGGGTGTTTCAAGGCCTTAGAATCAAACAAGAGGATAAAGAAGGCGAAAGTGCCCCGTGTTAACAGATCCAGAAAATACAAAGCACTGTTAGGCTAACAACAAAAACCAGGAAGGAAAAGTCAGTCAGGAATGTTGCTGGACAGGAAGACAGCAGCTCTGACTTTGAAATCGTGGATGACACTAGCCAGTTTGGAAGCTCGGGCAATAAAATGTTTACAACATTGGAGGCCTTGATCAGGGTGACTATGTATGTTTGATAACCAAAATGCTGCTTTTCTTTATCTATTCCACATCCTAAGTAAAATTCTTCATTCCTATAAGTCGCCCAGCTATTTCATTTGTAAGTCATATGCCAAACCGCAGTATTAAGGGGCTCTCTCTCTTTTTTTAATTTATTTATTTGTTGCTTCAGGTTACATCTCTATCATATTGTCCTCTTTCCCCCCTTCCCAGCCCCTCCCTCCCACCCTAAGGGGCTCTCTTGTTGACTTTTTCCCAGACTATACATTCATTCATCCCCTTGATCAAAAACCCTAGAGACTGGGAAGTATGGTGTGATGGCGTGTTTCTTCTCTGTTCTAGCCACCAGGAGAGTTGGATCCGTGGGATATCCTTGGGGATATTGCTGTGGTTGGTGTGAGGGGCACAGCAGAGGCAAGGAGCAGGCAGGCCCTCCAATGTGGCTCTGGAAAGCCCTTCGTCCTTCCAGCGCATCCGAGGCAACACTGACAATGGTCCAGCTTTTGACATCATAGGTTTTCTAATAACATAGCCTCTCACAAAATTAGGCTCTCTTGAACCCCTGGCAACAGGACTGTTCACCTTTTTTATCAATAAGGTTGGGAAAGCACCAGAATCCGCATATGATGTGTGTCCGGGAAGACTGGGGTTTTGTAAAGTCTTATGAGAGTGTCTGAAACAAAAGAGCACGCCCGCGGCACCTACGGCGGTTGGTTCTGTGTGTGCGCTAAGCGTGTGCGTCTATGGCAGAACACCCGCGGCACCTACGGCGGTTGGTTCTGTGTGAGCACGTCTATGGCAGATCAGGTGGATTCTGTACTGAGGACGGGAAACTTGTTGAAAGCACAAGCACTGGGTCAGAAAGCAAAATAAATACGAAGTTTTTCAAGTTACAAAAGGAAGGCTCAGTTTAAGGAAGAAAGTCAGTCATGCACGTTTGCATTTTCCTCTGCTCTTGTGTTCCGTCAACAGAGATTTGACCTACTTTCCAGAAAACAATCCACCTAGCAATACCTTTGTGGGCTTGTTGTTAACCAAAGATGACAAGTGGCAGGCAGCATCTTAACCAGTCTAAATGATTTAAATTAGAGAAAGAAGAGCTTTAAATAAATACAGTGTGAGCACGGACGGGGCATCAAAGTTCAGTCTCCTACCTGCTAGACGATCGAGTGGCACAAGGTAAACTCTACCCACAAGCTTACAGCAGCTCACTACAAACAGGTATCATCATACGACATCATGACTGTGACAAGAGCCCTATATGCTACCGACTGCAAAACGACAGTATGTCTAGTCAGACAAGCATCAATTTTACTGAAGTTTTAGAAAAGTCTTTCCGTAGAGCTGCTACCTCAGAGTGATCAGTCAGCATCTACAACTTCACTGTCATAATTTAAGGCTGCAGATGTTTAGCAGAACAAATAAATCCTTATTTCCACTTCAGTTCTAAAGTCTGCCTGCCCGCAGTGAGTGGGAACTGCTGCAGATCATTAACCTCGCCTCTATCAATCTCGCTCACCAGGCAACACAATGCAGAAAAGCACACAGAAACCATCCTGAACCCCAGCAACAGCAGCTAATTAGCATAGCCTACCACTAAACTGAGACCACATGATTGGAGCTGTTAGTCAGAATGCTAGCCAATCAAACTAGGTTATGCAAATAGACTATTTTAGTTGCCAGGGTAGAGCTACTTACAATTGTCCAATAGGAAAACAAACAATAAACAAGAAATGAAATTGAGCTTTGTCACATTTTCAAGTTGTTGTTAACACTTTCAGGTTTAGGACAAATTTAACAGCAACTATGAAGTATTAGATTTTCAATCTACTCTGTACTATACAAAGACAAACAGATGCTAACACTAGAAGAGTCCTGTTAAAGCAGTTATCTGTTGCAATTTTAACTTTTTTACTTTATAGACATACATTTTTCTAACACCTGTAGCCTTCAACACGTCAAGTTTTCTCCCACCTTCTCAAAGGGATTATGCAAATACATTTCTATACATTTAAATAGATTCCCAAATCCTACATATCATTTTTAGTCTGTGTAAAACTACAGTTGAGGTGGTTATTACAAAAAAAAAGTCAAGTAAGTATTTTCGGATTAGGAAAAAATAGTATGTTGTCTTTTATTATGGTACCTTTTAATATATAATGTTAAATGTTAATTATGTAACAATTTCAAAAATAATAAAATACAAGAAGTATTAATAAGGTTTAAAATATGCAGGTTGGAACTACGTAAATAATTCTCATAGCTAAATTGTAGCCACAATATAGACACTATATACATTTGTAAAATTTTCAGTAATAAGATATTTTTTTGAAAATTCCCATTCTGTTAGTACATATTAATAGCTACAAAGACAGTTAAAAAAATCAGTGTTCTAAGGATCTTGTGGTTGAGGGGATTTCTTTACGTTCACATAAATACTTTAAAACCCATCAAGGAGACAGTTATCACTTGTGCCTTACGAAAGACACATTTTAAATACATGAACTTATGTCATTCTTCCTAGCAATTATCCTTGCCTAAATGGAATGCAGATATGTCCAACACTGAAGAGAAGAAGTTACTAGTTTTAAGCATTTTCCACAGAAGGCCAGTAAAAGTCTCCAAAGCGACCTGAAGCATTTGTAACAATATGTTGTATGAAGACACAGAGCACATTTAAGCTCACGGTCTTAAGAAATGTATGGATCCTATGCCTAAGACTGCAATTTCCCATCCCCTTTAGGAAGCAAAGGGTGTAGACGGGGTTTATCTAGAGGAGGAAAGTGAACAAGGGCTCTGGAGTGAGTGTAAGCAACAGCACTGGAGCATATGTGAAAAGCCATAACGAAACATTATTTTGAAAAACTAGAAAAAAAATTGTAAGCAAGTATAAAAGAAAGTAGAGAAAAAAGAGAATCGAAGTCATTCTTCCACCATCTATAACATGTCCCCAACATCCACCACTCACTGAAATAGTGAGCTTCCTAAAGGTGCAGAGACACAACTTTCAATCTGGAAGGAAACCTAAAGGCTCATCTAGTTCTAGATGATCTAGAACATTTACTTTTCATCCTACAAACTGCATTTTTTGAAAGTTAGTCCATAATATAAAAATACTAAGGATAAAATCTAAGCCCTCCCAAATCATCTTTTAAACAGTATTGGTAAAGCATCAATAATTTGTCCTGTCCATACCAAAAACCAAAACAAAAATCCCTTTTATATCAAAGCAATTGAGTAAGGTGAGCTCAGAATCATCCCCACGCTAACATCTGCACCTATTGAGAAAGGTTTAAAAGTCGCTCACCAACCCTTAGCTCAGTCTCATAATCCAACTTCAGTATCATTTTGCCTGTTTTTTTAAACTACTTACAAGCTTTATGATCCTCCTTTAATTCTTAACTATAAAAGCAGGAAGCAAAAAGAGAAAAATCTAACTTCATTCACACCTTTCCCCATAAATCACTAATGCTTTAAATTCCCCTGCATTCTGTCCCCTTTCTTCCCTCCACACTGAAGAGGGTCCTAACTCAGCCTACCTTCCAATCTGCAGCAATAAAAAGAACGCTTCGCACATATACAAGGCTGTGTCCTACTGTACCTCTCAAGCACTGTCCATGTCACCAAACAGCCCCTGTCCTTGAAATGGGTAAAAAAAGTAAAATCCCTGGGCACTACAGATTTCTCTTCAGGGACTAGAGACACAAGGGACCATCATCTGCTGATGACAGATGCTCTACGATAGAGTGGCCTACACTTAAATGTCAGTAGCTTAACATCATTTCTTTTCAAAGCAGTTAAAAAGTAGAACTTAGGATATGGGTATTACTTTTAGAATCAGAAATTAAACATTTGAAATATTCAAAAGTAGTTCACTCACTAAACTAGAATCTTTAGCTCATGAAGCAGACACTAGACTGTCTAGTAAAGGAACTAAGCATACAATTAATTAACCATTAGCTTTTTTAAAAAGTCAGCATTTTCAGTTAGGTCCCCTGTATTGTAGGAAGAACTAGACTAGAACAACCAGTCGACAGCCTCTCCTCTTGCTCCACACACAGCGGGAGCTCTCCCTTCATGCACAGCAGACACAAGGCAGGCACCGCAGTGCTGCCCAAAGCCCTGTAAGCTCTAGAGACATGTCACTCTCCGCTCCAAGAAAATCAACCAACTTGATAGTTTTGAAAATTTTTAAATACATAAAAATACATTTTTTAAAAATTTGAAGTCATCTACTTAGGAAAAAAAATCAAAAAATTGTGGGTGACTTATCTTGACCAGTTTGTAATACCTCACTCTATAAAACGGTGGCTACTCTACTGGCTGCAACAGTGTTTGCTGGGCATCTCTTACAGAAGTAGCCCAGCAGTTCCTTATACTATCCAACTTTAGAGCCCCTGAGGCTCCCTACCTCTTAGTCGCTAACAGGTCCACTTGTTAAATGTGACGGCACTGCAGACAGCAAGCTTTAAATACTGGCCCGTCTTGCTCTTGGATATCTGACTCATTTTAGGAGTAAGTGTTCTCTTCCAAAACACAGAAGTCACCTAGAGTGTTACTGGAATTCAGTTATGTAGTGATGCACTTTTTCTCAGCTGGGTATTAAAGAAATTGAACAGTAGGCTAGAAAAGTTTTTATTTAGCTAAAAGTTACCAAAATTAATATGCTTTTAAACAAAAGACTTGCAAACTGATGTTGAGGTTTAAAAAATATTTCTGGGGGCTAGAGAGATGGTTCAGTGGTTAAGAGCACTGGCTTCTCTTCCAAAGGACCTGGGTTCAAATCCCAGCACCCATATGGCAGTTCAAAAACTATCTGTGGTGATGCACGCCTTTAATCCCAGCACTCAGGAGGCAGAGGCAGGCAGACTTCTGTGAGTTCAAGGCCAGCCTGGTCTACAGAGAGGGTTCCAGGATAGCCAGGGCTACATAGAGAAACTGACTCAAAAAAAACTAAAAAAGAAAAAGAATTCTGAACTTAGAGACAAATCAACAGCATCATCATATTCTAGGCACACTAATCTGTGCAAAACAGCAAGTGTTCTCCTGTTAGTAGCCGTTCATCTCAGAAGCTGCAGACTTGAAACATTTTGCTTTGGTTGTTGATGAAGGCTTCTTTGCTTGTTTTAAAGAGAGTCTCATATGTAATCTCAACCAACCTGGAACTCGATCTGTACACCAAAGTGGCCTCAAATTCACAGAAGTTCACCTACCCAAATTAAAGAAGTAAATTTGCCTATTTCTCTTTTTCCTAGCAGTATGAAAATTTACTTTCCAGATCATCAGGGTGAAAAACACCTGAAGGGACATGGTCAGTCACTCTCTAGGCAGCTGAAACCTCAGAATCAAGAAGCCTTGACTGTATATGGGAAACAAGACAGACAACATGCAGAGAGCTCCCAATTCAAATGTCACAAAGACAGGCTCAAGACGGGTGGAGTTCGACAAGTGGCTTTCTCCTGGGGCAATGTGAAGTGGTACCCTCCAGTTGCTTAGCAGCAAGCAAAGTTTCCTGAGGCCAGGTCAGCCAGAATGAGGGGGTGAACAACAGGCAGACAACCGGAGTCTTCAGAACTAAGGTGACAATAAGAGGCATCAAAAGGACATTTGGAAACTTAGTTCTGTAAGTTGGGGGAAGAGACACTCCTAAGAGAAAAAAATCTAGAAATATCTAAACATACTTGTTTACATCTTTAAAAAAGAAAAACAGAATAATAACAAAATAGGTTTAATTAAAACATGAGTGATGGGCCAGGTGTGGTGATGCTCACCTTTAATCCCAGCACTCGGGAGGCAGAGGCAAGAGGATGTCTGTGATTTCGAGGCTAGCCTGGTCTGCAAAGTGAGTCCAGGACAGCCGGGGCTACACAGAGAAAACCTATCTTGGAAAAACAAACAAAAAACCATGAGTGATGGTCTATCAGTGATCCAAAGGATTCTAAGAACTTTCCACAAGACAAAGAGTAAATGAGATCATTTCTAGTATTTAAGAAATATCAAAAAATATCTGTACTGGGTTAGAATTAGTAAGACTCTTCAAGGGTATACAGATCAGCCTGGCACCTGGCAACATATGGACTTTTTCAAAGCACTGGAAACTGAAGGAAAGCTTCTCAACGCAACTACACTTTGAAAGACACTACATGAAACTTTTGGCTGCTGAATGCTGCTCAGCTGCTGGTCACTGCCTCATTTTGAAGGACCCAGGACTAGCTAAAGAGGGGTGGCCCAGGAGGGGCAGAGCAAAGTCTGCAGGAAGTGCCTAGTGGTGGCGTGACTACAAAGCCACAGAAGTCTCAGGAATTGCCAATTTTGAGTCCACAGAGCACTGCAAAAGACCTCGAGACCACACCCTATAGAAAGTAGGGAGCTCCCCTTGACTCTCTCTCAGCCCTGACAGACAGGGGAGACAAAAGCACACAGGAGAAGTATGAAACAAGGTATGTCATCTGCCAACCAATACGCTACAAGAGCCCTGAAGCAAATTAGCAGTCAGAGTCTTGGCAAGGACTGAGACTAGCGGAGAAGACTGGGAGGTGGACTCCAAGAGGTGGGTGGAATTCAGAGGCTGAGGCGCGGGGACTTAGGAAAGTTACTAAGCTGAGCGCACTCCAGGGAGAGGATCACTCCACCTTTAATTATCAGCTATGTTTTTAAATTAATACATGTGCCACATCTGTTTTAAAGTAAAACTTAAATCACTTACAGATGTATTTGTAATTTGGAGAACTGCGCTTTAGGTTTCTATTGCTGTGATACTTGACCAAAAGCAATCTGAGCAAGAAAGAGTTTATTAGGCTTGAAGATTACATCATCCAGGGAGTCAGGACAGGAACCTGGAGGGCGGAACTAAAGCAGAGACCTGGCAGAACCCCACACCAATCATCAATCAAGAAAATGCCCTACAGACTTGCCTACAGGCCAATCTAATGACAGCATTTTCTCATGGAGGTTCCTCTTCTCAGATGACTCTAGCTTGTGTCATGCTGACAAAAACCAACCAACCCAAAGTGACAGTGAACTTACAGTCCCTCTAATACAGAGTCACTAATAACATGGATCTCTTCACTTTCTTTAAAGAGTAGATAAAAGACAGGAAAAGACTGACAAAAGTCAAATCTTAAGCCAGGTGTGTTAGTGCGCGCCTTTAATCCCAGCACTCGGGAGGCAGAGGCAGGTGGATCTCAGTAAATTCAAGGTCAGCCTGGTCTACAGAGTGAGTCCAGGACAGACAGGGCTACTCAGGGATATATTTCTAAAAATATAAAGCATAAGCTCCATAAAATTATTTTGAGAAACAAGCATGTTATCTCATGTAAAGCGTTCAGATCACTAATAATGCAAACTCTGATTTGGCTATTTAAGAAAACATGTTCCTATTTCAAACAGTGATTATTTCTATGGACAAAAGTCATGATAAGCCGCTGCACCTTATCATATCAAGAGGAAGATAGCTATGAAGCCCTTAGGGATCTCTCCTGGGTTTTTTGGATGGTATTGTTGCTGTTGTTTAGGGATCTCTCCTGGGTTTTTGGATGTTGTTGTTGTTTAGGGGTCTCTCTTGGGTTTTTTTGGGGTGTTGTTGCTGCTGTGTTTAGGGATCTCGCCTGGGTTTTTTGGGGTGCTGTTGTTTAGGGATCTCTCCTAGGTTTTTGGGTGTTGTTATTGTTTAGGGATCTCTCCTGGGTTTTTGGGTGTTGTTGTTGCTGCTGCTGTTGTTTAGGGATCTCTCCTGGGTTTTTTTGGGGTGTTGTTGTCTAGGGATCTCTCCTGGGTTTTTTTTGGGGTGTTGTTGTTTAGGGATCTCTCCTGGGTTTTTGGGCATTGTTGCTGCTGTTGTTTAGGGATCTCTCCTGGGTTTTTTTTTTGGGGGGGTTGTTGTTGTTTAGGGAATCTCTCCTGGGTTTTTGGGCATTGTTGCTGCTGTTGTTTAGGCATCTCTCCTGGGTTTTTTTTTTGGGGTGTTGTTGTTGTTTAGGGAATCTCTCCTGGGTTTTTGGGCATTGTTGCTGCTGTTGTTTAGGGATCTCTCCTGGGTTTTTGGGTGTTGCTGGTTTGTTTTTTTTGTTTGTTTTGATTTTGTTGTTGTTTTGAGACAGGGTTCCTCTGTGTAGCCCTGGCTTGGCTGTCCTGGACTCACTTTGTAGACCAGGCTGGCCTTGAACTTGCAGAGGTCCACCGGCCTCTGCCTCCCAAGTGCTGGGATTAAAGGCGTGCAAAGTCACCACCACCACCCAGCTGCTTAGGGATCTCTTCCATGTTAAAATATATTACAGAACATAAAGGTCATCACATCAACAGGTTGCTAATGGTTTTATTCTAATCTGTCCAACAGATCTGAAAACCTATTATGCTCAGAAGTTATTATAAGGCCTTATTAATTACAGGAAAGAAAAAAAACCATCAAGCTCCTGTGCAGTACGGTACTATGAAAACAAATCCAGACAGGTGCAAACTAAGAGCTATTACATAACAAGTAAAAAGGCCTGAGGTCAAGAATAGGGTCTCAACCCTGGACTTGCAGGCCAGTGCCATTCTTAAGGTGTGTGACCTGGTATGTGTAGAAAAAATAACTAATTAAACTGTTTACTAGTATTTATATTATCTTTAATTGGTCGGCGGTGCTAATCCTTAACCCGCCATTATAAATGAATACACACAGACACCAGGTGGATCTTAACAAGCCTAGGCCTGGGTTGTGCAATCCTAGCCCATCTAAGCTAGCTCATAGCTCTATTACCCAAATATAACCCCATATATACATACGTCCCTTTGGACTATTATTCTCCACACTAAGCCGATGTTGCAGACCACGTGGAAGGATCTCCTTTAATCTACCCCCATGGCGTGTCTTCCTTGTTTACTCCTAGCTTCTTTCCCTCCCCCTCCCCCCTCCTCCTCCTCCTTCTTCTTCCCAAGATGCTCTGTATCTCTCTCTAAAAGAACCTTAGTCCCACCTATCTCTGTCTTTGCCCAATCACCAGGCCTCAACATTTATTTAACCAATCAGAGTCAATTAAGCAACAGACAGCAAACGGGACCAATCAACATTTAGAGTGCTTAACACCACCCCATCAGCTGTCACCAAGAGAAAACAGATCATTACAAAATTAGTTTGTAATAGTTCTTGACACACAGTGATGGCTCAATGCACACACAGTGAGAGACAACGCAGCCAAACCCTAACCACGCTCTCTGTACTGAGGAGCACTGGTGAGCTCTCTTTAGATCCCAATGTAGCTTGAACTCAGATGACAAGAAAGGGAACACATACAATAGTTGTGATGATGGTTACAGACACACCAGGAAGTAAGAACTTGTTAAAAAAAAAAAATGGTGTATGGATCACAAATACTTTAAGGAACTTTTTATGTTCACACAACTTATTTCTGAGATGTTAAGTAAAAAATAAACTTAACCTCAAGAAGATAAAGAATCTTGCAATCACAAATATGGTGCATTTTACTTTATGAGGACAGAAAGAACAGCAAGTACGCTGGGTGAGAAGTGCTGTGCTAACCTGCCAGCTTGTCCCAAAACCTCTTCACTAGTCACTTTTCGCCCTACAAACCCAGTTCCTATAAACCCTTTGTTAATAAATCAGGCATCCCAATCCTAAACCACAGGAGCAGAGAGAGAACTCCAGCACCTGAAGAACATAACAGCCCACACAGAATCCATTTCTAATGGTAACATGAGAAATGGACACTCACAACTTAACAAAAACCCCAACTATGTACATGACATGACTTTGAAGCAGAATAAATAAAATATGGAGCACTAATAGGCTAATTTCACAAGATCTACCAAATTCTCAAACAAATAAGAAATTTAAGAAACTGCAAGCCCCAAATGTGAGCAGTTAACACAGGGCCACCTTGGAGGGACACTGATAACCAGTAATAAAAGCAGAGCATCCACACACAGTCTCTCACGGACTGCACTGCTGAGACAGGGTCACCGTCACCATTAGTCTCATCAGTGTCCGAGGAAGAAACTGAGATGTGAGGTTTCACATTTTGGTTTCCACGTTCTCACTGTATGTTTTTACTATCACAGCTTGAATTCTGTCTACTTCCTTTTGTCTGTTATGTGTCTGAGAGAAGAGTACAGCCTAAGAATTCCTTACCCGGAGACAATAATAAAAATCTACCCCACCTGCATCTAAACTAAGTGCTATCATTTACTCCCAAGTCAATAACAACAAAAAGAGCCATCAAGCTGTTTCTTCTCTGACCACACCCCCCTACCCTTCTCCTTCCTGTTTTACAGCAGAGACTGTAGGAACTGCATGGTAAAGTTTCTCATAGCCATCGAAGTGTAAGCCTCACAACTCTGTATTTGGTACTCGCGAAACATTTTGACTGTGTACGTTTGTTCTCTAGCAGTCTTTAAGAAATCATAAAAACAATACTGTCCAAACTCACACTCATGATTTTACCATTTTGTGTGGTCTTTTTACTTTAAAGTCAATTAAAATTCTGGATATAAAATGCTTAGGTTTCCCCTGAATACATGAACTGTTACTCTACCATTTCTGCACATAACGATCTATCAAAAATTAGATGTAACTTGATGTAATAAACATTAAAATAAAAAAACTAGATCCAATAGAATATTCCCACCTCAGTAAGTAGTTGGATCCTCTGCATATGTATCTTTATGTCCAACTTTGGAAGAGGGGGTAGAAAAAAGCTAATTAAATTATTTACTAGTACTTATATTTAATTGGATCAGTGGCATTAATCCTTAAGCCACCTTTATAAATGAATACACACAGACACCAGATGGATTTTATCAAGCCTTGGCCTGAATTGTACAATCCTAGCCCATCTAAGCTAGCTCATAATTCTATTACTCAAATATGACCCCATGTATACATACTTCCCTTTGGACTGCTATTCTCCATGATGTTCCAGGCCAGATGGAATGATCTTCTTTAATTTACCCCATGGCCTGTGTACTCCTTGCTTGCTCCTGGCTTCTTCTTAGAGGCTTCTTCTTGGAGCTTCTTCTTCCCAAGATGCTCTCTGTCTCAGAAGCCTGTGTACCTTAGTCCTACCTATCTTTGCCCAATCTCAGGCCTCGGCATTTTATATAACCAATCAGAGACAATGTAAGTAACAGGCAGCAAGCAAGACCAATTAGTTAGCATTGAGAATGCTTAATACCACCCCATGGTGGGGAGGGGGTGTTTATTCTTGTTTGTAAACAGGATCTTGCTATAAAGCCCTGGCTGGCCTAGACCACTATGTAGACAAGACTGGCCTCAAACTTGCAGGGATCCTCCTGCCTCTGTCACAGGGTACAGGGACACAGGTGTGTGCCAACATGCCTGGCCTTACCCATATCACTCCATTCATGTGCCTGTTACAACCGCTCCCTCTGCCCCACCCCATGCTTTCTTCTCTCACAATATACAGGGAAAGCCATTCAATGTCAGGAATGTTCTTGCACTATTCTTGTTGGTGTATGCTCAAATTTTTCTGCCTTTCTTCAATAGCTATCACTTTCTCTGAAGTCTTTGGGTATATACTTTGGGTTTTGGTCTTTATTTTTGTTTTGTTGAGTTGTAACATTGTTTTTCTGCTATTCACTATCTATTTATCTGAAGAAATTTTTGTTCTCAAGTTCAGACTTCTTTTTTAAGTCACTTATTTCTTTGAGGAAGAGACCCTCCCTCATTGGCTCATACACTTGAGACAGGGTCTCGTGTGTCCCAGGTGGGCTAAGGATGGTAAGCTTCTGACCCTGCTGGTACTGCTGCCTCCTCCTCCCAAGTGCTGAGCACAGGTGCTCCCCCCCACCCACAGCTCACCTGTGGCACTGGGCACAGCACAGCACACATCCGCGATGAGCAGCCACTCTACCAAGCAACCACAACCCTGGCTCCGAGATGAGGGTTTTTTCTTTTTCCTTCCTCTTTCCAAAATCATCAATTCTAAGTTCCATTTATCCAATTTTAGGTTATTCTTCCATATTTCCATCAGTCCTGTAGATTTCTCTGGGTTTGTTCTAAAACATTAGGCTGAAAACTACACTCTGCAGGCATTTCTTTCTGCCTTCCCTTTTTACTATCTGTGTGATATTGTTCCTTCAGTTTTTCCTTTTATATCACATTTTCAAAGATTATTTTTATTTTACGTGTATGAGTGTTTTGTCTGCATATATTGTGTCTGATGCCCATGGGCAGTGGTGAGCGGTCACGTGAGTGCCGTGAACTGAAGCTAACTCATCATGTTCTCTTAATCACTGAGCATTTCTCTCCAGTTCCTCTTTCTTGTGAGAATTGTATGTCAGCCAGCATGACACTGGGCACCTATAATCCCAGCACTTCAGATAGCAAGGCTGAAGACCTGGGGTTCTAAGTCAGACGTGGCTACATGGGCTCCAAGCCATTCTGGACTACAAAGCAAAAATCTATGTCAATATAATAGCAACAGAAAGAAAAAGAAGATGACAGAAATGGTGACGATGTCCACTATATCAGTGGGGAATCTGACTGACTCTTTGTGTGATAATTTTTCTGTAAACCATAAAAGCTATGTGGGAATTATGTAAAATAATGCTATTGAGAGGACAGCAAGGTGGCTCAGTTGGTACAAGCGACCTAAGTTTGATGCCTGGGCCCACCGGGTGGCAGCAGGGAACCCAGCCTGAGGTTGTCCTCTGACCTCCATGCACAAGAGCTCATACAACGTCGGGCAAAAACTGCTGGGAGGTTAGGATATCTATCTCCATCCAGTAAGCCTCCTCTGTTCTCATGAAGGATGTCAAATGCAGAATAAGGAAGATCTCCTGTGTTTTTAATCTTCACCAATTTTCCTTCCTTTTGTCCATGCTGATTCCGCAAGTGCTCAATTTGGAGTCTATTCCCAGTGGTATCTGCTCTGGTCAGAAAGGAAGCTTTAACTGGTTTTAGGAATTTATAGGGACCAGTTTTAACCCATTCAGAAGTTAAATAGACCTGGGAACGTAACAAAACTGATATTCTCAGACCCACCTGCTATGCTTTTGCAGACATTTACAAAGAAGCCTTAAAATGAAAGTACTGTAAGGACCAGAAAAATGGGATTTTCCCCCCAAAACTCACATAGTAGGAAAGAACTGACAACCACAAGCTGTCCTCTGACCTCCACATGCACACTGTGGCAAAAGAGTATGCATACGAACAAACAAACAAATGCATTTTAAAACATTAAAATAATGTAAACATCATTTTTCCTAAGCCTTTAGTAAAGGCCTTGCTATTAAAGAAATTCAACTTTATAGTGAGACTGCACCATCATATCTATGTGTGTCTATGTATCAGATTTTTTTACTATATACACATGACAGTCAGCACTGGTTCTGTTTAGAATAAAAGCTGAGACCAGAAAACAATGGCATGAAAAGAAATGGCCACACCAAAGAGAAGCACCTTTAGAGTCACTGAGGCAGGCGCTGAGGGTAGCTTGTGGCTGGACACTGAGAAGACGGCAGACTATCCCTTCCATCCCCAAGGACCCCGTATACAGTTTTCAAGTCACATGACGTGAGCTAACCCAAAGCAGAAAAAACTTTGACATTCAATCCAAATATTCATAAATACCTGTTAGCAATTTTTAAAACTGAGAAGAAAGATCAATTTTAAAAACAGCTGGGGGCTGGAGAGTTAGCTCAGTGGTTAAGAACACTTGCTGTTCTTGCACAGGACCCAGATTTGATTCCCATCCACCTGTAATCTAGTCCCAGGGGATCCAATGTCCTCTTCTGTCCTCTGACCTGAACAGGCATTCACACAGTGCACAGACATACATGTGGGCAAACATGCATACATGTAAACAAATGTCAAGAACAGCAGAGCATGGTTGACACACACTCATAATTCTACAACTCCAAAGGCAGCGGCAGGGGAGGGGTTCTGTGAGTGCTGGGTTAATACAGGTCTACAGATAAAGTTCCAGAATGGCCAGAACTATCTAACGAAACAACCCGGACTCAATAATGGCGGAGGAGGGAGCTGCTATGAATAAACAGTATCTGACTTAAACTAGGAAATGCCCACATGATAAAATGGCTCAATCAAAGCAGCACGTGCCAACACTAACCCATGCTCAAGCCCACACAGGTCGGTCTCTGAGTGATCTGGACCTACCCAGTACAAAGTGACAGCAGGTCAGTAGTCAACAGGACAGCAAATGTGTCCTACCCACACTCACGTCACACTACTCAGTGTGATCTGCACTGAAACTGGCAGGGGAAGGGGATGAGCAGATGGGTGTGCCACAGTGCAAGGGACAGGAGACTCGGTGTATTTCTACTGCCGTGATAAAGCACCATGACCGAAGCAACTTGGGAGGAACAGGTCCACCTTATCCTAACAACTGTCAGGTGGCTCCACCACAGAGGAAAGTCAGAGCAGGACCTCAAGCAGAGGCCACCGAGGAGTGCCGCTCCACAGGCTTGCTCACCTGGGAAGCTCTGGATAGCAACCTTGAGGCCATTCTGAGCTACATGAGACTCCACCTTGCAGGGAGGGAGTATAAGATGCCGACATGTGCTCTGGAACTCCTTCAATTGTCTCCTGAGGGGCATTATTTGTGTGTTCACAGAGGCCCACCTTCCCAGGCTGGAGTATAACTCGTGCCACCAGCCCCCTCTTCACATGGTGCTGGGATCAGACTCAGCTCCGCACACCTGCACAGCCAGCATTTTGTCAGATGACCATCTCCCACCACCACCACGTTTTTTAAGTGACTAGCATGTCACCATCAATGTGCTTTAAAAAAAAAAAAAAAAAGCTACTTTGAAAACCATTAAAACAAAAAGTAGAACCAACTGTTATAAGGAACAAGTTTTTCCAAATAATGATCTGTAGGATGTAAGTGAGAATAAATCAAAATACAAAGGGAGTCTTTTATTCAAACACTGAAGAGATGCTGGCCCTCATGCGGGAGGCTTTATGTTACTGTACATAAGGACTTTAACAAGAGTTTGCCTCCTCCCTGCCCCCAAATCTAATCTTTTGTTGTTGTTGTTTTGGTTTTTTTTTTCAAGACAGGGTTTCTCTGAGCAGCCCTAGCTGTCCTGGAACTCACAGATCCACCTGCCTCTTCTTCTCAAGTACTAGGATTAAAGGCATGCACCATCACAGCCCGGCTCCCAAATATAATCATAGGAATGATCCTGTATCCAAAATCAACTGAATTTGATTACTTGCAGGCCCTTGGGATCACAAATACCCCAGGTAGGCTAGTATACACATCCCATCATTACAATGTTTAAGCAGAAAGGGTTATGTAGAAGAAACAACCAGGAGGCAGTCACTTGAGTCCAGAGCTGTCCGTCAGGGTGAGGACACAGAAAACAAAGTGACATCTGGAGGTGCGGGGCTAGATGACTCTGTGGGTAAAGGAGAATGCTGCCTTGAACTCAATCCCCAGGACCCATGTGGAGGACAGAGAGAACTGACTCCCAGAGTGTCCTTCACACTGAGGCACATGTGAGTGAGTAAATAAATGTATTACAAAGTTTTACAAACATTTACTTAATGTACACTCATGTCCACTGTCAGACATTTCACTGACCCTAGACAGCGGTTCTCATAACATGGGCACTGAACTGTCAGCTGAAGAGACCATTACTGTGAACACGATTACCCTGAGAATGTGTCATTTGTGCTATAGGTGCCTTGCATCAAAAAGGTAAATGCTGAAGTGTTATGACATACATCCACTCCATGACTTGGGTCCTTATACAATCACAGAAAATATGACCCCAGACAATTGAACACCCAGAATCCTTAGAGGCACAACTAAGAGTTCTAGTTTCATTTAACACAACAAATGGAGCCTAGAGCTTAACAAGTGAAGAGCAGCCAGCCAGCGCTGGAGACACACTGGTTTGATTCTGGCTCAGTGTGCAGTAACTGTCTTTCCTTGTCTTTTCCTTGCCTTCTCCCAGCTTCACTGGAGTTTAATTAAGAAACAACACACCTATGGTATACTGCATGATACTTCATGTATGCGTAGAATAGCAAAGTTACCAAAACAAAAACAAGGAAATTAACATAGCCATCACCTCACATAGCTCTCATGAAAACCATGGAATGGGAAAGTAAATTACCATTCCACGTAACCAACACCAGCAAGGCCAGGACCATGAGTGAGGGAAGAGCATAACATTCGCTTTCAAATATATATAAACACCGCAGACGTCATTTCCACTGAAAACTCCCCATACCTGTATGTGTTGTGTCATGTAAAGTATAGGCATACATGTATTATTATATTAAAAGGAAGTACTACACTAATTTATCAGGTAAGCCGTTGATTTTACTACCAAAAAGAATCAACTTTCAAACTGTGAATAAGAAGTATAGCAACAATGTACACATTATAAAGCACTTTGAGTTATTTCTTTCTTTTATAAGGCATTAGATATTGGTAAGTTCCAAAAAGCCAAAAGACTGGTTTACATCACAAATCTAAGTCCATATAATTCTCTTGCACTGTGAAACTTACTAAGTAGATATCTTTGAAAGAGGTAATATTAACTCTCCAGCTATTCAATTCCACTGAGAGCATAAAGCTTTCAAGAGAAATACACTGTACCTTTGATTATGAACAAATTTACAAACTGAAAACTTCATGAAGGAAAATCTCCCCAATCAGTAAGTCACAGACAACTGAAACAACAAAAGCTACTTTGTTCTACTGACCTCCACCTCAAGCAGACAAGCATCTGCTCCCCATAACCCAGGTGCTACCCAGACTGGGGCCAAGGAGCAATCTAAAAATGACACTGCTGACGAGCTGTTCATGCATTAAAAGGCCAAGTTTATAAAATCTAAAAGAAATGTTTCTGTCAACATTCCTGTTGACTCTTCCATGATGATGACATGGCGTTCAGCATTAGCAACATGGTGATTTTAATAATCAGCCACTGAAGCAGAATGTGTCCCCAGAACACTGGCAATAGTGTGTCTAGGCAAACACACATGAGAAGTCTACCTGCTCGTGTGACAAGTACCACAGAGGGATGACTAGTCACTGACTTAAACAGCTACCATCAGTATCTGAGAAATGGTGAGTCCCGCATGTAAAATCCATGGTACAAATGCTACATTCAAACACTTTTTGTCAATGAAAATGGCATATATCTAAAATCTCATTCTAGAGCAAAAGAAAAAATTATTTTAGGAAATCTGGGCCACAAAAAATAAAAATCACCAACAGCTATACCAATTAACATGATTAGATACCCGAAACCCACCCAAGATCTATTTCTTTTCCAGTTAAAAATCATTTTTAAATATTAGTTTATAATATAATCAAGTAAAAATTCAAATCTCCCAGGGAAGGTAATGGCATTTAACAAAATCTCTCCCATCCACCTGATCTACCAGGGTTAGTCACATTTTCCCCACTGGCTATATTGTCTTGTTTAGAGTCTGAACATAGTCACACTCAGAATGGAGGGGGTCTCTGCCTTTTCAGTACCAGTAAGATCCCCTCAATTAACTACAAAGCAAGCAAACACATCCTTCAAAACAACTTCACACTGTCTTTCATCAATAAATTCAAATGCTATAAAGACGAAAGAAAAGGGAAAAATGTGGGAACAATAGAGGAAGAGAAGGAACAAGAAACTACAAACTCCCAGACCACATTTGCTTAAGGAGCCATACATGGAAGTGTTATGCTAACAACCTTTTACCTTCACTTATCAGTCTTGTTGGAATTAGTTTAACATCCACTCCCATGAAAGACTTGCTGTGTTTTCATAGGAATACAGGGAAACATATTTAACCATAAAATGGTTAAATGTTAAATGGGTAAATGTTATTAGTTTTTAAAACAAATATTTCAACTTTAAACACATGAGCCAGCTTTTAAAAGCTCAACTACTAGGAGTTACTCTGTTGTTAATAGAGTAATTATTAAATTACTAAATAGTATTAAGTAGTTCCCGCCACTGAGTGCCATCAGGAGCCCCACCCTGTCGGCCCGCTGCCTTACAGCCATAGCTCTGCTTATTGCGAAACTTGAGTCACCTGTATGCATCGTCTTCTTTCAAGTCTCATATCATCCTGACGGGGTGGGGGAGGGAGGGAGGAGTCCAGCGGCAAAACTATAACACTGTGTGAAGAAAAACAAATTACGGTAAGACACGATGATGATGCAAGACAATTACCCCTAATCGAGGAGTATCTGATATAACTACCACCCCCACAATACAGATAAAATTATTTCAAATTTGTCAATTTAAGGTACTAACATTTACACTTATTTGAATAATTTCTATTCACTTGGAGGAAACAGAAAATATATCAATCATTTCTCATGGAAAAAAGCTTTAAAATATGCCTACAACCAATAAACATTTCAGGCATTTGTAGGCATCAAGTAAGCATGTGCACTGTATAGTTTTATACAATTCATCTAATGTAAATAACTGCTTTTCACGCTCTTGTGAGATATACACAAACCAATAAGAATTTTAGTTCACTTTTCATGGTGACTATCAAGGCAGAGGTAATAAAAGCTACCTATAGGAAAGACAAAGTGTCAATCTACCAATAATTTTTGTAGATTAAGTTCAGAGACATTTTCACATGTAGCATCCTATCCATAAACCCTCCCTTGCTCACCAACTGGTTCGTGTTAATTCTCTACCAGCCCTTCCTACTAATTGCTTCCAGGGGTAATTACATGACTGTACCCTAAGACTTTGACTGCAGATAATCTCACCAATGGGCTGCTTTTGCAGTCTTGCTTCGGATATGATTTTTTTTCTATAATGAATGATAGGAAAGTGAGGGCATTCTCACGGCTAACATAGTAACGAGAGAATCAAAGACAAACAGGCTGAAATGTAACTTACAAAAAAAAATATTTTTAAGTGACCTTCCATTCAGTGAACACTGCAAAGGAAGAAGCAGTTGTGAGCTACCATGTGTGTGCTGGGAACTGAACATGCGTCCTCTGCGGGAACAGCGAGTGTTCGAAACTGCTGAGTCATCTCTCCAGCCTCCAGTATTCTTTTCATTAAAAGCTGATAAAAAAGTTAAGTACTGTTTATGACTGACTTAAATATGTAAGGGTAAAACAAAATTCTGACACCTTTCAGAAGCCCACGCATTAGCCCTACTCATTCATAAAAAGCAGTCCTCACCAAAGGCTAATGTGCCTACAAGTCGCACAACTTGCCCCTCCTGGTGCTGTACCACCTAACCATCACATACAGAGGTTAGCACAGTTAACACTAGAAATCTGGACCTTGCGTTACCTTAAATGAGTTTCTAACAAACCATCCCAACTAGCTTCAGGCAAGTTCATTCCTTAAAAGAAAAAACTAAGAATCTGTACCCTAAGACTTTGACTGCAGATAATCTCAAACACCAATGGACTGCTTTTGCAGTCTTGCTTCGGATATGATTTTTTTTCTTGAAGAGCCTTAAAATATTAGACAGTCATATTTTTTTAATTTCTGAAAAACACATTTGTCAATTTGTTTCTCTTCCCTCATAAATGAAATATTTACAAACTGTGGAGGGTAACAGCAGACACTAGCAAAAAGCATGTACAATCCCTAAAGAAGGAACCTCTCCTGGTTCTCAAAATCTTTTAGTGTTCAGCTCACATTCTGCCAAAGGCTATTATTAATTGTCTACCAACAATTCAAGAACTAAGCTTAAGTGCTTTTCTAAAGCTAAACTTACAAACTACTTTTTAGTTGTCTGAGAAATAACTGAATAAAAGTAACCTACAGCCTATCTTCCCAACGTGAACACGCTGTGGAGCTCGTGGTGAGTATAAGGGAGGTACAGTCACTAGTGAACTAGTGTTTGCAAGGCAGCCCTGGCCAGTCAGCATGCACAACAGACTGTGACTGCAAGGATCAGTGAGCGCTCCAGCCAGGCCTGGCCGATGAACTCAAGTCAGGTATGAACCTTCACTAATGTCACAATGGTTTGTAATGACATCAAGCTTAAAAAAAAAAAGTGTCTTCTAACTCCAAAACCACTAAGCAGTGGAAACCTGCACAAGCACACTGTAACAGACAGTAACAGACAGTGGCACCTATCTGCACGTGTCCAGATGGACTTTCCAGTCTATGGATGTATCTCATCTCTTTGATCCTCAGACCACAGAGCTTTTGAGGTTCCTAACCACCATTACCAGAGTGATCACCCACAAAGCAGGCAGACGCCAGGAAAGTGCCCTGCCCTGTGCTCATGACAAGCCTGGGGGCACGCCCTCCTCTAGCTCAGGTCTCTCTAGAGCTCCAGGCCCACATGCCCAATGACCCAGTGAACTGGAAGCTCCTGTATGACTCGCTGCACAACGCACCTTTTTAACTCTCGTAACCCCCACTACTCAATCTATCATATCCACTGCTACACATGAGAAAACTAAAGCCCCCAAAAATTAAGTCACCGCACATCAAACATAAGCATGGTTTCATACTCAAAACCACGGCTCTTGCCTCCATGTTAAACTGAATTTACCGTTTCCCACCTTTTGCTTAACTCAGAAACAAGGAAGGAAAGACAGGGAAGAAAATCAACTCCTCCTGTATTCTCTGCCTTAGTTACTGAATGGTCAGCAACAGTCCAGCATCTCAAACCAAAGCTCTTAGCACCTAGGACTCTGCCCCTCACTGCACACTGCATAATCTCCACTGGCCTCATTGTAGCATTTCTATCTTGGCCAAGGTCCTCAGTCCTTTTGGACTTACTGCTCCTATCTTTTGACCTACTAAAGCCCATTCTCATTACAACTATCATCCTCAAAGGCCAATCATGTTACCACTCTAATCCCATCACACATAATCATGCTGTTTAAAAGGCAGACCTGCTTAAAAATGAGTCTATTCTCTATTTGAAATTTAAAACTTCAGATTTATCATTTTATATAAAATAATGAGGTTTTTTTATTATTTGTTTTTATTTTATGTGCTTTGGTGTTTTGTCATGAGGGTGTTGGATCCCTGAAACAGGAGTTACAGTGGTGAACTGCCATGTGGGTGCTGGGGATTGAACCCAGGTCCTCTGGAAGGGCAGCCAGTGGTCTTAACTACTGAGCCATCTCTCCAATCCCAATAATAATGATTTTTAATTATGTGTTTTTTTAAAGGAAATTAAATATAAGAAGGAAATTAGAATTCACACAGAATTTGACTGTCCACAGTTTGGTGGTGCAATCTCTCCTCCTTTCGCAAAGTTCATGTATCTTTATATCAAGAATTTACTTGCAGGGCTGGAGAAATGCCTCAGGAGTAAAGAATACATGTTGGTTACTTTTGCAGAGGACCTAAGTTTGGCTCCTAGCACTCATTTAGGGCATCTAATAACCACTCATAACTCAAGTTCCAGGGGAATCCCACACCCTCTCTGGCTTCCATAGGCTCCAGGCACAAATAGCACATATGCAATACAAACACAAACAAACAAAAACGTAGAAGTGAGCTTTAAAAGTTTACAAAACCGGGCAGTGGTGGCGCACGTCTTTAATCCCAGCACTTGGGAGGCAGAGGCAGGTGGATCTTTGCAAGTTCGAGGCCAGCCTGGTCTACAAAGTGAGTCCAGGAAAGCCAGGGCTACACAGAGAAACCCTGTCTCGAAAAATCCAAAAAAAAAAAGTTTACAAAACCGCTTTGCATCATTTTCAACAGGTTCACACTGCTCCACTGAACAGATGTAAGTGCACTCCAAACACCACAGGGCACTATGTAGGTAGTTTCCACTTTTTTCACTATTATGAAATTCTGAAACTTGGTACCTGCCTCTACTCATCGGCTAACAGGAACTAAGGGTGACATAACAGAATACACAGAGCTAAGCGTTTTAAACCTCTTCCACTGGCTTGCTTACTTTCAGATACCACCTACAAATTATGTGCTTATATTCTCTCTCAGACTCTAGATCGTAGGAACTTAGAAGAGGTGGCAGATGGTCTGTAGCTCTCCATATTCAAACAAGGTTCAGATTGAGAGTTTCAAGCAATCTATTGTTTATATATTTCTCCCTAATCTGAACACCTAGGGTAATCACATATATATATATATATCCTAAACAAAGCAATGCCAATCAAGCAGTAAGTATTTAGAAAGAACATGTTCAATCAGAAGCCTTCAAGCCTTTCTGAAACCCAATTTCTAAGACAGGGCTATAATCTGCCCCACTCTGATTTCACTGTTCTTTCTACCTAAGATGGTCTTAAAATACAATGGCTCACATATAATTTTACATAGAAAATGCTATATGTAATTAATTTACATCAGTGCATGCATGTATGCAAATGCTTAGTTAGCTATATATACTTTTATACACATAATTATGTGTAATTTTAATAAAACATTGCTTTTAATTATCTTAGGATTAAAAAAAGAGAGAAAACAACAAGGCCTAGAAATAACAAAAGCATAGTTGTTAGCCACTTCCATCTCTAATAAACCATTACTGAGAGTGTAATTTACTTCCCACACAACACTTTTACAGAGAAATGCCACTGTAACAGCCACTTGGGAAGTTGCTTCTGCTAAAAAGGACTGACTCCCCACCTGGGTCTACAAAGTAACAGACAAACAGTAACAGAAGCTGCCACAGTCAAGACACCTCTGCATTTGTTTATAGCTGTCCCCTTTACTTTGGGTCACCTGATTAGCACTTCCAGCAGCCAGACTCTCCGAGTGAGAGTCTAAAAGCTGGTGATGCCAGCTATCTCATCTCTTCACAAGGGGAAGAAACAAAAGCAAGAGGAGCTGAGGTGCCTTACTGGGTGCTTTCCACAGTGCTCTGTCCCAGACTTCCCAAAGCACCTAGAGGTCTCCAGTCATTATCCTAAACCCCCAGTCACCCTGGATCCCAAGAAAGCATAGTACCCCAATCTGCCATCACTAGGAAAGCGAAATCACCCATGAAGAAAGAGCTGTGCCAGAGAGTAATCCTCTCCTAAGAAGCAGCTCATCCTATCTCCAAATGTAGTAGGACTTTCAACTTCCAGTCACCTTGCAGCAAGCCACCCTTCCACCAAGGCAGCTTAATCATGCATACCTCCTACTGGTGCCCAGTTCCTCCTCTATTCACATCTAACACTCTTTGCAGTGCTCCAAAGACAAGACCTGGGGTTACTAGGCACCTTTTCTATCTGTTTCTCTTTCCAGTGTGATGCTGTCTAAAGCCATCACTCACTTAACAGTGTGCTCTGACAGGTGCTCTGGCGTGCTCTCCTGGGAGTGCTGGAGCAGAGGCTCCTGATCTAACAGCCCCACCCTGCTCCTTCCTTGCATGTGGACGTTCAGAACACCTACTAGTGTTCTTGAGACGCCAGCATCATGTTCCCCAGGTCCATCACACATGTGGTTGCTACATGTATCTTCAATAACAATAACTTCCAATCCAGATCTGACCTTCTATGGTTCACAGCCACCACGCCTTTGGATAAGACATATCACCTTCTGCGCGAGTGTTCAAATCCCTCCCCATCCAGTTCCAGGAACACTAGCTTCTTCTGGTCTGATAAGCCCTACCTGTCAGATGCTTCAAATCACACTAGCTTCAACTAATCTAAGTATTCAAACTTCAGTGACCTGGTTCAGCCCTGCAATACAGACACTGCTCACAAGTGTGATGCCCTCTACTTGTAGAGTGGAATTTGCTTTCTCATTTGGAGACGCCCTTCAGCCAGAAGGCCACATAAGCACACTGTGGTGGCTGTCTAGTCTGCACATGGAACCAGCTGACACACAGCAGATGGAAGGGTAGTAAAATAAGTAAGGGATAACTTGGGGGGTGCTCTCAGTACATCATAGCCATCACTGCCTCTCCTTAACCAGAAAAACATTCTAAGAGCACTGGAAATTTATTCACTTCAGAAAATAATTCATGACAAACTACCCTACCAACTCCCAACCCTTAGTCATAAATCACCTCTTGAATTTCTCTGTGCCAATTTAAATTCAAGCTGCTTTTATTTGTTTGTTTTTTAAGCTATACACAGACAATAACGCTGTCTTTAGAGAAAGACTTTATTCTTCAGTTTCCTCTCCACCTGAACATCAATACTCTCCACCATTCCTATTAAATCTCAATTAGTTCTGTGCTCAAATCTCATGCTTTGTTCTAACTTACGATTCCTAATGTGCACACAGTGTACACAAATACTGTCAAAACTAAGTCCGTTGTACTCCTGAAGGCATAGCACTGACCCACATTTTGTTTATACGCATGCACAGTGTCTGTGTGTGCCAGCATATGTGCAGTTGCATGCAAATGTGTCAGTGGAGACCATACGTCAGCATCAAATGTGCTGCACTGTTTGTTATGGTTTCTTGTTATGTGTACGTGTGTGTGTGTGTGTGTGTGTGTGTGTGTGTGTGTGTGTGTGTGTG
>CAJQZJ010032218.1:3566199-3576926 GCA_907164525.1 Lophiomys imhausi | reverse complement strand
TGTGTGTGTGTGTGTGTGTGTGTGTGTGTGTGTGTGTGTGTGTGTGTTGATGTGAGTGTATGCTGGGAACCAAACCTGGGTCTGAGTCATCTCTCCAGCCTCACTATAATTTCTCAGAAAGGACCTCTCTTTGAGTCTGGACCTATTTAATTCGGTAGATCGATCCTAATGCCTCCACCTCCCCAGCACTGGCATCACAGGTGTGGATTTGCCAGACCTAGATTTTAGCTGATGCTGGAAGGCACACTCAGGTTTTCATGCTCACACAGTAACAAGCGCTTGACTAACTGGACCATTTCACAGCCCACTTGTGTCCTACCTTCATTCACTCTACTCTTCCTGTTTATTTATTTGTTCAGTTGTTGTTAGTCAAGACAAGGTTTCTCTGTGTAGCCCTGGCTGTCCTGGACTCGCTTTGTAGACCAGGCTGGCCTTGAATTCACAGAGATCCGGCTGCCTCTGCCTCCAGAGTGCTGGGATTAAAAGCACCCAGCCTGCTCCTATTTCTGTTTCTGCTTTGCAATTTTATCTTCCTCGTCCATCTCCCTGGGTTGTTTCAGGGGCTTCTTTCTGCCACTTTCATGGCCTCACATGGCATCTACAGTCCCTTCGCCAGACCTCTGCAACCATCTTTTCTAAGGTATTTTAGGGACTGACAAGATGGTACATTAGATAAAAGTGTTTGTTGCCAAGGCCGACAACCTGGGCTGGATCCTGAAAACTCTCAGATGGAAGGAGAGAACAGACTCCTATAAGCTGTCTTCTAACTTCCAGAAGAGTGCTCAGTCACATATATGCACACAAACAAAGAAATGTAAAAATACAAAGAATATGTTAAGTGGGAGAATACAACAATCCTCCAACTACAAAACAAATGACCTACTAGACAAAAACAGCTAACTAACAGAAATGTGACTACCAGTGACATTATACAATGAGCTTACAAGTATAATAACTAAACAAAATCACTGAAGGAAGAGGGTGCTTGTTCCTCTTCTGGCAAAAACTACTTAGGAAACTACTTTCCATGAGATATTATTTTTAAATAAACAAAATTGTTCCTACTTAAAGCTTTGATTTCTCTAACTTTTTAAAAAACACTCATTGTGTTTATATATATATATATATATATATATATATATACACATCAGAGTTGAAGAAGTCAAGAGTAAAATTTCCCTTTCAGATGTATCAGCCAGCTGAGGGTCACCTCACATCCTAGTACTAAATTTACCTACAGAAAAACTTCCCCAGTACTCCTATGACAATTCTCTCACTCTCTTTTGTTGTTTGCTTTCAGACAGTCCCACATACCCCAGACTAGCCTTGAACCTATGAGAGGATGATGACCTTTTTGGCATCCTCTCCTGCCTCTCCTGTCCTGAGGGCAGAGATTACAGATGTGAGCCACACTTGGTTTACTCAGCACTGGAATCCAACCCAGAGCTTTGTGAATATTAGACTAGCACACTCGCAAATGAGCTATATCCCCAGCCCCCAAACTCTCTCTTCATTACAAAGTCACATTTGATTCTTATCTCCATACTTTCTCAATACAGAATAGCACAATACTACTATTTAATGCAGATTAATTATATAATAATGCTGAGTTATCAGATTTAGGACTAAGGAGTTTTTAATTCTGACATTCACATCAATCCTTTGCCAAACATAGTAGTAGCACATGTCTTTAACTCCAGCACTTGGGAGACAGAGGTAGGTGGATTTTTTTAGTTCAGTACCAGCCTGGTCTATGCAGTGAGTTACAGGACAGCCAGAGCTATGAAGAGAGACCTTGTTTCAAAAAAATTAAAAAAAAAAAAACAAAATTCAATCCTAGCCAGGTATGATGGCACACGCCTTTAATCCCAGCACTCAAGGAGGCAGATGCAGGCAGATCCCTGGGAGTTGGAGACCAGTGTGGTCTACAAACAAAGCAAGTCCAGGACAGCAAGGGATACAGAGAAACCCTGTCTCAAACAATCAATCAATCAATCCTTTAGTAGAAACAGATGTGATGTGGCCTTCTCCCTTAATTATGAGTATATGAAAGGAATACAAACATTAAAGAGGCTTATAAAACCAATGGTAAAAGCCAAATATACATGTGTAACGAGAACATGAGCCCTTCCCAGGAAGGTAACAGCAAACCTTTAACAGTATTTCTCCCATCCAAGTTCAACCAGGCCTGACACAACTTTGCTTCAGAGATCAACTGAATCAGGCACACTCAAAGTGGCCTTGTCAAAGACTGACAGCAACACTTCTAATCAGATCAGCGGGTTGGGGAACAGTCTGACAGAAGGAAAGAACTGAATGGGATACAGGTACAAATTCCTGAGTACACACTCCAACAACCCAACTACATATATACCTACAGATCCCACTGAGAAACAACTATACATAAGAGAACACACAAAGAGCATCCCAAAAAAATCAATCATACCTAACACTGTTAAATTTCAGTCATCATTCAGTTCCTCAACAAATGATGTGACCCTCAACCATAAAACTGTGTTGCTACTTTATAACTGTGATTTTGCTACTGTCATGAATCATAACGTAAATATCTGACCAGCGACCCTGTGAAAGGGCTGTCTGACACCCCCCCACACACACTCTCAAAGGAGTCACGAGCCACAGACTGAGAACTGCTGACATGGACTGACAAAACAACACAGGGGAGACTTCTTTAGACCTGACAGGTAAGGCCTAAGCTTGCGGTCTGTACAAAGCTTCCTAAGACATAATTCTCACTTCTAGATCCACACACCAGAATCGGTAAGACTCAGACATGAACAATGAATGGTGCGAATCTTGAAGAGCTAAACACAACAGCAACTCTGTGTCTATAAATAATTACACACAACATACAAAGATGCAGGGCCCATGTTCCCTAGGGGTCAATGCTATAGGAACAGAGAGAGCCAATAGTGTTTCATGGATGGCAGCCCTCCTCTGCAGAGCTCAGGACCCAGGGCGTTTCCTTGGCGGATGCCAGCTAGGTGAGCAGCAGTATTAAGCTGTTCACTGGGCTGGCCTGACCCAGCCTATCTGAGGCCCACATCACTAAAGCACTGTAGGGCCAGTGGTCCTGCTCCAAAATGCTTACAACCAGAAGTTATTCCAGATTTTGGAAGATCAGCACATGAGATATCTTTGGGCCCAAAGTCTAAAGATAACATTCTTTTACATTTGTGATGTACTTTATAAACAGCCTAAAGGTGACTTTTTTGTAATTTTATGGCTGAAACTAAAGTTTGTACACAATAAAGCATTAGACTTGTGACATCATGTCAGCTCTCAAAGTCAAAATTTTTCAGATTCTGAAGCTTTTTAGTATCAATTTTCAGATTAAGGATGCTAATTTGCCTAGTATTCAACACAGTCAGAACAATTAAGGTTTAAAAGAAAGTAGCCTCTTCTATTAACCCATCTCCTGTCCTTGCATCCTACACTCACTCTGCAAACAGTCTAAAGTAACAGCAAGCTATTCTGAAAGCCTGAAACTGGGTATCTGCTTACAATGAACTCTTCTGAAGCAATACAGAATGGGAAAGAATCTTTACCAATTACACATCTGAGAGGGTTATTATCTACAATATGCAAAGGAAAAAAAAAAACCTGACCACCAAAACAAAACAAAACACAGAGTACAGAACTGAGATCAAACACAAATGGTTGAGAAGCCTGAAAAGTGTTCAACATCCTTAGCCATAGGGAAATGCACTAAAACTACTTTGAGATTTCATCTTACCCCATCAGAATGGCCAAGATTAATTTTAAAAATGACAGCAGATGCTAGCAAGGATGGGCTTTAAATCCAATCAGATTCAGTATCCATTGCTGGTGGAAGTACAAACTGGTATAGCCACTATGGAAATTGGCATGGCAGTTCCATGTTGGGGAAGGTCTAATACATTGCTTCTGATAGGCTGATTTCAATGCTGAGATCTGGTTACCGCCCCTTCTGAGGCATTCTCTTGATTGGTTAATAAAAGTTGATGATGAGCCGGGCGTAGTGGCCCACGCCTTTAATCCCAGCACTCGGGAGGCAGAGGCAGGCGGATCTCTGTGAGTTCAAGGCCAGCCTGGTCTACAAAGCGAGTCCAGGACAGCCAGGGCTACACAGAGAAACCCTGTCTCGAAAAAAAAAAAAAAAGAAAAAGTTGATGATGACCAATTAGGTGGGGAGAAAGAGTATAGGAAGGTAGGACTTCCTGAGATGGAAGTAGGAACCCTGCCGTTTTACACAGACGAATCCTTTCCTCCAGGAGACGTGGAAGCAGATAGATGTGTTTGAGAACTTTGGAAGGTAATAACAGGCCACATGACAGTTTGGGATGAGGTGGTCCTGGTTAACTTAGATTATTAGCTAATCGAGAGTCTGCCCAGCTAAGAGCTAGGCCTTGAAACATTAGAAGGTCTTGGTGTAAGTCAGGCGTTGGTGGCGCACGCCTTTAATCCCAGCACTTGGGAGGCAGAGGTAGGCGGATCTCTGTGAGTTCGAGGCCAGCCTGGTCTACAAAGTGAGTCTAGGACAGCCAGAGCTGTTATACAGAGAAACCCTGTCTCGAAAAAACAAAAAAAAAAAAAAAAAACATAAAAAAAAGAAGGTCTTGGTGTATTTAATTATTGGGGAAAGGACCGCGGCAGCTCATAGGCCACCAGTCCAAGCAATCCAGGGCCATCGGCCTCCTGCCGAACCCCGGCAAATCTCCCGCCAAGCCGCCGGCAATTCTACCGGCCTAATATAACAACTTACCGTTATTAATTAACAAGAGTTTAGGTTACAGGTGGTGAAGACCACCCTTGGTACAGGGCTTTTTTCGCAGGACAAGTCAGACTGCCAATTAAGGTGGACCAGGCCTGCCAGGCCGCCAGCTGTTCCACTGGCCTAATCTTACAGTTTATACTTATTACTAAATACAATTGATAATTAAATTGCAGTAGAGAATTGATGGGGTGATATTATGCATACTAAATGTTAATTAGTTGGTCCTGCTTGCTGTCTGTTACTTACATTGTCTCTGATTGGTTGAATAAATGCTGAGGCCTGAGATTGGGCAATTAACTACAGAGGTAGGTGGGACTAAGGTTCGGGCTTCTGAAGCAAAGAGGTTCATGGGTAGAAGAAGCTTCCAGGACAAGCAACAAGAGCAGGAAGGAGACACACGCCATGGGGTAGATTAAAGAAGATCACTCCATGTTTCCTGGAATATTGGTATAGTATAGAGAATAGCAGCCCAAGGGGACATATGTATATATGGGGTCATATTTGGGGAATAGAATTAAGAGTTAGCTTAGATGGGCCAAGATTGCTCAATTCAGGCCAAGCCTTGTTAAAAATCCATCAGATATCTCTGTGTGCTCATCCACGTTCATTGCTACTCTCTTCATAACAGGCAGAAACTGACAACAACCTACATGTCTATCAACTCATGAATGAATAATGAAATGATGGTACATTTACACATTGGAATTTACACTTATCTATTAGGAAAACCAAAATTCTGATATTTTGCAGGTAAATGGAGAGCCCAAGTGAGGCAACACAGACCTATAAAGACATGTTCTTGCATGTTCTCTCTTCCATGTAGATGTCAGCTTTTAAGCTTTAGATGTGGGTGTCTCCTTTACAATACCCACCAGAGGGCAGGTGACTGGTAAGGAGCCAGGGAGAAGAAGATCTCCTAAGGAAGGAGAAATTAGAGTATAATGTCACAAAGGATAAAGGGGAAAGCAGAACACAGGACTAAACGGGGAGGAGGGCGGAGAGCAGGGTAAAGGAGGGACATGAACACTAACGGTCACATAAAAGCCATATGAATCTACTGCTCTAGACACTCCCTAAGTATATACAGGGAATTTAAATATAGTTACCATTTAACAGGGAAAGACAGGCCAACTAGACATCATATGCTACCAAGTAAATCCCGAGTACTGGGTAGGGGTTGCTCTTGTCAAATCACTGGCCAATGGTTGCCGTCCACAACAAGAGAATGAGGCCCTTTTGGGGAAGACACTACTGATTTATGTCACTGAACATGGAGAAATCAAGTTGGTTCCCAACTAGAAGCTTCTTCATCCCTTCTGATTATCATAAATAGTGCTAGAAGATACTATACATGCTACTGGAGGAGAAAAGTAATCATGAATCTCACCCAGCCACAAGCCCTGAAATCAACAACAGCAAGCTGATTGCAAGATACATTGGTGTAGCCGGGTGTGGTGGCACACGCCTTTAATCCCAGCACTCAGGAGGCAGAGGCAGGCAGATCTCTGTGAGTTCATGGCCAGCCTGGTCTACAGAGTGAGTCCAGAACAACAGCCAAGGACACACAGAGAAATCCTGTCTCAAAAATAAAAAAAAAGATACATTGGTGTAATAGTAGCAACCATTGTTACAGAAGCAACCAATCACTTTCTGATTGGATCTAAGGCCCAGATGAAACCCAGACCTGACAATGTTAACATGACCAAGAACATTAGACTAGATGAGTCATAAACCCTAGGGGGAAACAGAATACTATTCTATTAAATGAGCATAGCAATAAAACAATTCGTACTGACATACTACTATACCCATAGTTCAGTGCATTAACACTCATCAGAGAAACAACTTCTTGCACTAAATATTAATTAACACAAAGACCCACAACTGGACAATGTGCAGTCAGAGACCTTTGAGCATTCAGCCCTAAATGAGATGCCTATATAAAACTTCTCCCTTCAAAGTTGTTTCCTCAAAGAGGAAACTATGCAGAAGAGAGGGCAGAAATACTGATATGAGCCAGAGATGGTGGATAAGGCCAAGGAAACAGCCTTTCCAGACACAATGGTACTGATACACATATGAATTCAGAGAGACTGTGACAGCATGCATAAGACCTAACCCATCCAGACAAAAGCCCCAGCAAGAGAGGAAGTGGGCACAAAGTTCCACCTCTACCCAAGAAGCTACTTGTGAGTGGGAGAAGAAAACTCAGTTTTCTCCAAAGGGATGATGACACGAGACATATCACCCACACTCCAGAGCAGGCTTCATGCTCAGGAGGAATAAATCATGCAAAACAGGTTCCACAGTTTTCTATGCTTTTTGTTGTTGTTGTTATGACTGAGTGCTTTCTGTCTTTGTGGAGTTTGTTTTGTTTTGGGGGGTGAGGGGGTATTGTTTAGGATTTTGTGCAGTTTTTTGAGAGAGAGAGAGAGAAAGTATGAAGTTAGGTATGTAGGAAGGTGGAGAGGATCTAGGAGGACATAGGAGAGAGGAAAGAATATGATCAAAATATATTGCTTGAGGGCTGGAGAGATGGCTCAGTGGTTAAGAGCACTGCTCTTCCAAAGGACCCAGGTTCAGATCCCAGCATCCACATGGCAGCTCACAACTGTCTGTAACTCCAGTTCCTGGGGATCTGGCACTCACACCAGACATACATGCAGACAAACAACAATGCACATAAAAAAATAAATTAAAAAGAAAAATATTTAACTATATATTTCTTGAAAATAATTTTAAATGTAATATCAAGAAAAAAACTGGAGCAGAAAAAATGCTGACCCCCTTCTCACTGACAGTAGAAGAACAGTGTTAGGTTAATCATTGCTAGATCTAGCAGATAGATTTTAAGACAGTTATTTTTAAAACTTAGAGGAAAACATGAATTTTTGTTGATGGTAGTGGTCTGGTTTTGGGGGTTTAGGTTTTTGTTATTGTTTTTAGACAGATCTCAGTAGGCACTCTTAGTATGCACTCTTGGCTGGCCTACAACTCACTATGTACACCATCCTAGCCCCAAACTCACAGAAATCCTTCTGCTTCTAGCTCTAGGTTAAAGGCAAGTACAATGCCCAGCTAAAACACAGTGATTTTTAACGTGTGAATAGGCAGAGTATCTCAACAGAAAAATAACAAAAAGAAGACTCTAAGACTGAAGGGTATAATAACAAAAACAGAAAATGTACTAGTAGATTCAACAACATACTGAAGATTGTATCACACACACACACACAGAGAAAGAGAGAAATAGAGAGGGGGAGAGATACACACAGGAAACTTACAACAAATGAATCTAAAGAACAGAGGAGGGGAAGACATAAAAAAATGAAGGGGTCTTACAGACCTGGGAAGTATTGAATGCTCTGAAACACATGTAAAATGAAACCAAAGAAATACAGGGACAGACAAATCTCAAATTATTGCCATATCCACACCTACCACTGCTACACAGTTCAAAACCAGAGATAGCGACAGTATCTTGAAAGCAGCCTGGGAGAAACCAACACTGCTCACAGAGGAGACTAAACAGAGAAAGCAGTGGTCAGAAGCCAACAACCCATGAAGACAGTGCTAAAAAACAAAAGAGCAACCTCAACTCATCACATTCAAACAAGACAAAAATAAAGACACTGGCAGATAAAGTTTTTAAAGGACTAAGAAACATCTATGCTAACAGACCTGCACTATAAGAGATGTCAAAAAATGCTCCTCAGAGGCTGGAGAGATGCTCAGTAAGTACGTGTTCCTGTCGAAGAGGACCTGGGTTTGATTTTCAGCACCTACAAGGTGGCTTTCAACCATCCATAACTCCAGTTACAGGGGATCTGACACCCTGCTCTGACATTTGTGGGCATGAGGAACATATGTAGTACACAAACCATACATATATGCAGGCTACACATAGATAAAATAAATCTTTTTTATTTTTTATTATTTTCTTACAGAGGCAGGCAGATCTCTGTGAGTTCAAGGCCAGCCTGGTCTACCAATGGAGTCCAGGACAGCCAGAGCTGTTACACAGAGAAATCCTAACTTGAAAAAGGAAAAAAAAAAAAAAAAGATACTACATGGAAATTCAAATCTATACTAAGAAACAGAAAAAGTAGATAAATTTTCATAAATGATTTTTCCCATTAATTTCACTAAGAAACAACTAACAGTTTAATAACACAGGCCTAAAGCAAAACCCAGTAAGATGATAAGCTGAAGTTTCAATGTACAATACAAACAGGAGCAAGAAGCAGGACCCCAATGCACACAAGGAAGGGTGGGAAACAGATCCAACACCACTGAACAGTATACACATGAGAGGTGCAAGGGCTGTGCGAAACAGTACTTGGAACAGTACTGGCTCTAAGTATTTAAAGGGAAGTGCGAACACTCTCAAACCACGGACCTTCAGAAGCGCAGCAGTCACACACAGGAAGACACAAATTCTCCAACACAACGCCAAGCAGACAATCCATCGCACTGAAGTGTTAGGGGCTGAACATGGACCTCAGTGACAGGTTGCTTTGCTTAACAAACTAGAATTAAAAGATCTCAAACTTCAAAGCATACAGTAGGCAGGATGCTCAGACAGAAGGATGAACAAGTAACTGCAAAGCCTCCACTGGCCCTTCAACCCACATGTGTCCATCTTTTTTGTTGGTACATGCTTTGAGAAAGGGTCTTTTCTAACCTGGCTGCCTAGAGCCTACCAGGTAGCCCAATCCTCCTGCCTCAGCCTCCAGAGTATTAGATTACAGAAGTATATCCCCACCACCACCACATTCAGCTTTCAAGTATGTATATATCTTTTAACACTACTGTATGTATGTTTATACCTTATTTAAAATAAGCTACTAGCCCACACCAAAATTAACTACATAAAATACAACACAGTAAGAACACAAAGATAACAACCTATTTTGCCTTCAACTCAACCACAAATCTACAGAAAAAGCATGATCATACACTTCTCACTGCTCTCTACAATCTTCTCAGTCATTCAAACTCCAAGATTCCTAAATAAGGTTCCAGCATTTGTACCATTTCCCTAAATTTAGACTCATTTTACAGGTGTTAACACCTAAATAGATTCACTTTAATAAATACCTGGTATGAAATTATCAGTCAGCTTAGGCCAGTTCTAAAAGAACTAACTTCCATCACTACAGAAGAGGAGCTCAGCTCACCGTTATAAATGACAACTCACAGATTGAGAACTAACTGCCTCCCAGTTTGGATTCCAAATTTGGATCACCAAGCTAACATTGAAAAGTTACAAGATATATTGTCCAAAAGTTATTATTTCAGGGTAATCTTCTGACTCTTCCACCAAATCATTTACAAGAATATCTTTGAGGACATTTACAACCTGATCTCTGGAACCTAGAAATGGTAGTTCATTTGGGAAATGGCTGTTGTAGATGTGGTTAACTAACAGATCTTAAGAAGAAGACCCCATCCTCAATCATCACATGTGGAGAGATGACATGGGCAGGAAGGGAAGCAATGTGACCACAGAAGGAGAAGTGCAGGGTTGCAGCCACAAGTCAGAGTGCTAGCAGGCAGCCAGCAGCTGGCCCAAAGGGTCAAGGAAAAGACTCTCCCACAGCTTCCTTCCCCTGAGAACACAGCGCTGGCCCTGTAGCCTCCTTGATGATGTTTAGTGGTTGCCATTTCAGACTGCTGAGCTCCAGAGCTATCAGGACACATTTATGTTGTTTTAAAGTCATGAAGTTCTTACAGCAGCTACAAGCAACTAAACACAAGGAGCTAAGAAAAAATTTTAAATCTTCATACTATATACATACACACACACACACACACACACACACACACAGACACACACACACACACACACTCACACACACACAGACACACACACACAAACACACACACACAGACACACACACACACACAGACACACACACACAGACACACACACACACACAGACACACA
>CAJQZJ010032218.1:3552931-3566099 GCA_907164525.1 Lophiomys imhausi | reverse complement strand
ACACACACACACACAGACACACACAGATACACACACACAAACACACACACACACACACACTCACACACACTCTAGAAACACCTCATTGGAGACCCTCCAATCTGCACTAACAGTCATGGGTACTTGATGTTTTCAGATGGAAAGCTGCACCTAAGGTCCACCTCGTTTGGAACGACTCCCAATCAAAATGCCTTCCAGTGAGCTCCTCCACCTGAGGAAGACATGCACAACTCTAGCAGCACTGTGCTCAGTTAACTTCAACACCAGTCCACCCATCTTGAACAGGATCACCACGATGTTCTCACAGATTCTACTACAAACAAACAGCCAGTGTGAGAACACCAAACCCAGTCTCAGCAGCATGGAGGCAAGCTACCTCTCCTGTGAGCATCCTTACTACAAATGCTGCAGGTCTTCACTGCTCTCCGTCCCTGCCTGCTCCTCGCAACTTGATAGTGAGCGCTCAGGTCTCTATCCTTCAAGTCACAATGGCTTAGCAGCAATCCAATCTTTGTCAAAACCAAACCAAACCTAATGTACTGACTAGGCAGACAGCTCAGAGAGGCTTAGGAAGCTGTCTCACCAAGAAAAGCCACTTATTTTAAATCCACACAAACAATCCAGACTTGGCAGCAGTTCTCAAAATCCATATTCTGTCCACTACACATCCTACCTCTTTCTGCTTACAGAACCTCTATAACAAGGAGGCATGTACTAGGAACCCACTCACATAGTTTGCACCCCAATCTCAATTCTCTTGCCTTTCCCTCAGGAAGCCAGGCACAACCTTTGCCTCTGCAAGTTTCCCACCATTTTTCTTGCCCTGGCCCTGGTTACTGCACCACAGCATAGCAAAGGGCTCCCACTTCCTCACAGGCTGTTCCCTGCTATCTCAAGCTATACTCTTGACACAAAGACCACCTCACACAATCTCTTTCTGACTACAAGAGGAAAAAAAGCAATTCTTAAGACTGGTATCCTAATTTCTAAGTCTCCTGTAGTGGACTGCAACCTCCTTATGGACAGGGAACAAGGGAACATCCTACTCAGCTTGGCCCTGGCAAGTCCAAACCTCAGTGTTCCATGAATACCACACGAAAGTGTGCTGACTCGGGGAATCAGGTCACCTACACTTGTACAAACTGCACAGAAATAGAACACCTACTCAGGGTTTGCTTTCAACACCAGTTGAACTGAGCAGTTAACATTTTCTAATCCCTGCTCAAGTGTACACAGACCTAGAGACCTAGATTACTGCCTGTGACTCCAGCCTGCTTCTAACAGGAAATAAACTCACCTTTCTGTGCACACCGTCCTAACACCCAGCAGACACTTAACTTTACGATGCTGTCTAACACTTTTATGCTATTTTTCAGTCTATAAAACAACTTCAAATACAATCCATTTTCATGTTCTCTCACCCTATGAGGTAATGAGGCACTTTCGAATGAGGCAAATGACAAGCCAACTATCTAAGGAAGTGGTTCCCACACTACTGACAGCTCCATCAGGATCACCCTGAGGGGCTTGTTAAAAACTCAGATCCTGAGACAGAAGCATCAGAGTCCCTGAGGGCAGAGCCTGAGCCTCCTTGCTGAACAAGATCCCTAAGCAATCTTGACACGAGGCCAAATTGGGAATTTGTGATAAGAACCCAGAGTGCAAGAGCCAGGATGATACTTGGAAAGGTTTTCTGGGCTGGCTCAGAGGAGGAGGACCTCCACTGCAAAGAGATTAAATCTGTACCTACGAGCATAGAAGGTTGCAACACCTCTTCATGAGGCAAACACATAATCAGGTTTGGTGAGTTGTATATTTCTAATTAACTTCAAATATCTTTCATTACATCATTCTTAGCATTCTAACCCACTACTTGACAAAATAATTTACTTTGTGTAAAATATATAACTGATTCAAACAGAAGAGGAGAAGGAGGAGGTGGAGCTGGAGAGATTGCTCAGCAGTGGAGAGCACTTGCTTCCCCTGCAGAGGGCTGAGCTTCAGTTCGCAGCACCCACATGGACTCCAGTTCCAGGAGATCCAATGCCTTCTGACCTCTACAGGCACCAGGAACATACACACACACACACACACACACACACACACAGGCAGAACGCTGATACAGATGAAATAAAATAAATAAATCAATCGTTTGGTGTGGTGTGGTTTGGTTTTTTTGAGACAGGGATTCTTTGTGTAGCCCTGGCTGTCTTGGAACTAGCTCTGTAGAACAGACTGGCCTGGAACTCACAGAGATCCACTTGCCTCTGCCTCCCAAGCACTGAGATGAAAGGTGTGCCCCACCACCAACAGGCAATAAATAAATCTAAAAAAAAAAAGGCAAAAAGCTTTCCTCAAAAATGTCCTGAGGAAATTCAGAGACACTGGCTGACGAGTTTAACTTCAGTGACCAAGTGCTTCACTGTTAAATTTCCCATCCTCTATGCAAGTGATAGGACCACGTACTTAATTCCCATGAACAGAACATGGAAAGTGCCACTTTAGAGCCTCAGGACAGAGTGGACACTGCCCATTCCCTGTATAGATTTTCCTGTATAGACCACCTTCCCCCGCTAAGATGAAAGCAGACAAGATAGAAAAATGAACGAGCAACCCCTTAAGACTAGTCCATGCCTTCAAATACCTGTTACTGTAGTGTGGCTGTTGGCCTAGTACACGACTACTGCTCAGATGCCAAGTGCAGCTGACTCCCGTCACAAGGGAACCTCTAACACAGCACAAAACTTGATAAGACAATTCTGGATGTCAAAAACTGCTTACAACATTATGTACCAGATTCTCTGTTTATACACAAGGATACTGACAGCAGACCAGGGAGACTTAAAAGCACAGTAGGACACACAGGCACAACACTGGACACTGCTCCTGTGTATTCCTTCCCTCCACCTTCAGTGTTTTGCTACAAACTAGACTCTAAAATTATAGATATTTTGGCAGTTTTCTCATAAGCAATAATAGATTAAAAGACATTCTCCTCCCGTGGTGCATGCCTTTAATCACAGCACTTGGGAGACAGAGGCAGCTGGGAGGTTCAAGGCCATCATGGTCTACAGAGTGATTTGTTTCCAGGACATTCAGGGCTACACAGAGAAAGCCTGTGGGAGGGGCGGGGGGGGGTTCACTCTTCTACTTCTGCCATCCTGTCCACTAGCACCCACCAAATCCCAGGTAAACACTTGTATTTGTATCCAGCTCAAAGCACAGACAGAAGCCAACAAGGTAGATGTCAACACCCATCCCATGCTTCCCTTCTCTCTACAGGACGGGGCACCAGGCTCTCCATCTTCTACCCTGTCCTGCATCAGCCTCTACTGTAGGAGCAGACACAGAGTCGGTCTTACTTCCTGGAAGGGACAGCCATGGCTGAGGGACAAGCTGGAGATGGCACTGCCTCTGAGGAGAACCTCTTGGCTTTCTGTGAAGCAGGCAGGGCTTTGGCTCACTGTTCAGAAGCTTGACATGTGCAGGGTTTGAATTTCGATTACAGAGTCTTAAGACTGTCTGGCCCTTCTTTCCCTTACAAAACACAGTCAAAGCTTACTTTGGGAATATCTGAGGAGTTTTACGAATTGTAACATTACCCAGGAGGTGGTTTATTCGACAAAGCACACACAGCCTGGCTTTTCCCTCAGTGTGGGGCTTTGCCGTGTAAGTTGGAACTGAGAAGCCCATTAAAGTGCTCATCATTACTTCTGCCCTAGTCTCAGATCTGTGCTTATGAATTCTATCAAAAGAACAAACAAACAATTTAATTGATTTTGAGAATGACATCATACAGCTCTTTCAACATACTCATAGCTAAGAACTGACACACACAATTATGTCACTGCATAATGAAATCCTGAGCAGGCCAACACAAGCTGGTACCTTTTGTTAGGGCGGCTGGCTCAAGTCAACCACTCTTGCAGTGCTCATACCGTGCACGGTCCTGTCCCTGAGACTGACCTGACCCATGGCTACAGAATACAGCAAGTGGCAAGTGGCGTGTTTCCAGAAATATGGCAGCTCCAATTGTCAGCACCTCTGGAAAGCAGTCACTCCATAAGAAGGCTGACTATTCCAAGGCTAACTGTGACAAAGTCCAAGACAGTGAGGGAAAAGGCAATATGGAAGGCGATGGCAGACACCAGACAAGTGAAGGTTGAGTCAACTTGGACTGTGGGGTGGCAGCAGTCGCCATGTGGAACAGAAATGCCCCGTCCACACCTGAACACTAAGCCACCAAGCCGGGCTGCTGCTGTACGGCCCCGCGACTGTTTGCTAAGAAGCAACAAGAAACCTCAACATTTTGTATACCACCAAGTATGGGGAGTTCACAATGAACTTGTTTGTAAACTATTTATAGTAACATTCTCCCTGTACTGAAATAATGTCTTTCTGAATTGATAAAGAGGCTGTGAATCCTGCTTTCTCACACTTCATTCAGCATGTTGACATGCACACATTTGTGCCAAACAGTTGATGTTGACAAGGAAGGGAGTCAAGACCCATCTCCAGACTAAAGACACAAAGGCAGGGAGAGATACAGCATTTCTTCCCTTCTGTCAGGAGCTGTGTTCAAATTGCCATTTTGGAAGCAGAGTCTATACCATCACTAAACAATGAACCTGCTAGTACTTTATCTGGGATCTCTCAGCCTGGAGAATAGACTAAATCTCCTTCATCCAGTCTATACCGCTTGCATTACAGCAGCATGCACTAAGGTCTGAATATTGGTGTCTTCTCCAAAATTCATGTTAGAAGCTGACAGTATTAAGAGTTGGGGACTGTGCTGGAGCAACGTCTCAGTGACTAACAGCACTTGTCGCTCTTCCAGAGGACCAGAGTTTGATTCCCAGCAGCCACGTCAGATGGTCACAAGAACCTGTAACTCTAGCTCCAGGAGATCTATCTAATACCCTCTCCTGGACTCCGCAGGCATTTGCACTCACGCTTGTACATACGCACAAATGAAATCTGTTTGTTTTTTAACATTAAGAAAAACAGATGGGGCTTGTTGGAAAATGTCAAGATGTTTGGGTTCAGATGACCTGCCTACCCTGCCATGTGAGCCGGAGCCAGATGAACAAATATTCTATTAGGGAGAGAGCAAGCCTTCATCAAACACTGACCCTGCTGGTGACGCAATCCTCAGCTTCTCAGACTCAGACAGACTATTCAAGATGCAGTACTTATAACTTACCCAATCTGAGGGACCACTGCCATAGTGTCACAGACAGACTGAGAAAGGCCCCAAATACAATTAACAAGTTTATAAATATGTGTAATAAAATGAGAAAATAAGACAGGAACTAAGGAAAACAGCAGGAAAAAAAATTTACTTCCCTCCTGACAAGTTACAAAAAACTAAAGATGACATTTAAATGAGTAACTACAGCTAAGAAGGCTTTCCCCACACCCTACCCTGTCCATCAGGGTTGACATATAAGCATTTTAGTGCTGGCTTCAAGGAACATGATTTTCTGCTTTGTCCCCCACCTGAGCCAGTGAAAATTAAGTCTAAAAGAGGCACACAGACATTTGTTAAGTCTAACTTTCATATCTACAGCTTTGCGGCCTTGGGCAATTTGCTCAACAGCACTTATGAAAGATGAATAATGGTTCACAGAGTTGTTCTGCAATTAAATAAGATAATATAACATTTGGAAATGATAATGAGCAACAAAAAATTTGAGTAGCATTGTAACAGACAGTAGCATGTTTGTTTAACGCTGTAAGCATCCGCTGTGTCCCAGCTCTATGCTCCACAGACAATCCAAAAGCACAGACATGGTAAGGGAAAGCTCAGAGAAAAGAAACAGAAAAGTCTAGCACGCAGGAAAATTAAAACTACAGAATAGCTATGGAATAAAAGGAGTAAGGTAGTGAGTACAGAAAATAACCTAGAAAGACAAACAAAAATCTGAGTATTTTAAAAATAAGTTTTTCATTCCATGGAGTAAGAACCATGAAAGATTGATTACAGACTACAGGAAACAAAAGTTCTCAGGACGGGACAGTAAGATGACAACTCGAAAACAACAACACTGAACTCTGCTTGCTCATAAATCTGCAACAAAGAGAAATCTCAACTAAAATCAGCTTTAAAGACATTTTTAAAATACTAGAACAAGAAGGAAGGCAGGGATGCAGTTTTTGTAGACAGAAAGATGGCAGTGACTACAGATGAGAGAATGAAAAAGGCCAGACAGAGCTTGTTAGCTGTGAGCATCTGAACGCCTTAGGAGGAGGGACAAGCTCCCAGACTGACTTCTCTAGAACATCATACAGTAGCAATAAGCGTCCTCTCAAAGAAACAATGCACGACATCGCCCGTACAGCTAGAGTCGCCAGTACACACCAGTACACTAAGCCTTGAAAGTGCACACACTGCAGGCTGGTCTAACGAAGGATGGAGCCAACAAATAAATAGACCTAGAAAATTCAGGAGAATGAATATGAAGTGATGAAAAAGAAGACGAGCTCAGGGTGCTTTAAACCCAAAAGAGGGGTGGCGCACGCCTTTAATCCCAGCACTAGGGAGCAGAGGCAGGTGGATCTCTGTGAGTTAAGGCCAGCCTGGTCTATAACAAGAGTCCAGGACAGCCAAGGCTACACAGAGAAACCCTGTCTCGAAAACAATACAAAACAAAACAAAAAACCCCAACAGACGTGGCGATGTCATCAACAGTGAGCCAGGAGAGACCTGGCATCACAGTTCAGGTACAAGATGCACTCCGCTCCTTTGCATCCACTTCCTCTTCCCAACTACACACAGCAGGAAGGCAACACCTTAATCTCAGCAGCTCAGGAGCGAGCTATGTATGTAGCTGGGGGAAGACAGGGCTAGGACTCAAAGTCAAAACTGAAGGCCAGAAACACAGATGCACTTTTTACCACTTCACCATATTGTTGGTGACAGGCGTTATACTGGTTCCCACGATTCTACCTCAGCATTCACCCCATGTAGGATTTATTTCTGAGTGTGAACAGGGCCAGGACTTGACTTGTTTCTATCCAAAAAGATACAGTAAAGGTAATGCAGATGTCATTTCCAAGGTTTTGAGACATGACTATCAACTGCCTGTGAGTCTCCTACTCTGGTCTTGATAAAGTAAAAAACCAAGTTGGGCCAGGCGGTGGTAGCACACGCCTTTAATCCCAGCACTTGGGAGGGAGAGGCAGGTGGATCTCTATGAGTTCAAGGCCAGGCTAGTCTACAAAGCGAGTCCAAGACAGGCAGGGCTGTTACACAGAGAAACCCTTTCTCAAAAAACAAAAACCAAGTTGGGAAGAACTGTATGGCAGGAATCTAAGATAGATAGCTGCCAAATGGCAGAAAAGAAAAAAAAAAAAAAACAACTAAAGCTGCCAGTCTTCATATTGACTTGATGGGGTGGTGTTAAGCATTCTAAATGTTAATAAATTGGTCCTGCTTGCTGTCTGTTACTTAATTGTCTCTGATTGGTTGAATAAATGCTGAGGCCTGGAGATTGGGCAAAGACAGAGGTAGGCAGGACTAAGGTGCTTTTTGACAGAGAGCATCTTGGGAGGAAGAAGCCTGGGGAGAATCCAGGAGCAAACAAGGAGGTCGAGCCATGAGGTAGATTAAAGGTCATTCCACATGGCCTGGAACATCACCATAGTGTGGAGACTAATAGTCCAAAGGGACATATGTATATATGGAGTCACATCTGGGTAATAGAATTATGAGCTAGCTTAGATGGGCTAAGATTGCACAATTCAGGCCAAGACTTGTTAAAATCCATCCAGTTCCTGTGTGTATTCATTTATAATGGCAGGTTAAGGATTAACCCCGCTGACCAATTAATGACAATATAAATTATAAATACTGGTTAAATCATTTAATTAGTTATTTTTTTCTACAAGTGTGCTTTTTTTTAACTGTTTATTTATTACTTCAATTTACATCTCCATCACAGTCCCCCTCCCTCCACCCCTCTCGGGCCCACCCTCCCACTCTCTCCTCCTTCTCCCACCTCTCCTACTCCTCCGGCGTGGGGTGCCCTACATATCAGCCCCCTTCAGTTCAGCAGCCATGAGGGCTAAGAGCTTCCTCTTGCACTGGGGGCCTAGATGGCAGCTCCACTAGGGCAAAGTGTCCTACTAACAGGTAACAAAGTCTGTGTTCCCGTTCCCTTCAGTCTGTTGGTTGTAGGATAGTTATCCTGTACTATATGGCTAAAATCCAGTTATATGTGAATAGATGCCATGTGCATCTTTCTGGGTAATAGTGCACTTTTATAAGGATCCTTCCTTCTCTGAAAGTCAGTTTTAACACTCTAGGGCAGAGGACTCGGCTAAAATGCACCCAGGAACCTGACTCACTGACACTCAGGTAATGACTCCATGTTTTGCCCTAAGGATGCTAACTCTGTGAGAGTACTGTTACACAGAAGAGAAAACTGTGCTGTTGCACATTAAGGTTCCTTCTGCCATGCCTGCCGCTCTACTGGCAGATTTATTTTCAACTATATATCCTACTATCAAGTAAACCAACCTCAGGATGTAGCCATAATTATTTTCTTTAAAATAGGGTCTCACACTGCTCTCCTAACTATCCTGACCTCCCTACCTACCATAGGATTATCTTACTTAGCACTGTCTAAGTAAAAGTTTAGTTAGGAACGAGCTTTGGCTTTGGCTAACCTGAACGTAAGTAACTTAAAAGAAAACCCTGTGTGACAGGACAAGTATAGAGTCAGATCCAGTCCAGTGAAGACACAAGACTCAAACACTGCCACTTCCCTGACACCAGTGCAAACAAACACTAAAAGCTGCAGTTGGAGTCGCTGTCACTCCTGCCTCTGGAATACACTAGCCCTGAAGACAAAGGCTATGTTGCTCTGCTGAGGCAGCCAGCACAGGCAGGATAGAGACTGATGAGAGCGCAGCACAGGCAGAAGCCCCACCCAGGGAAGAGCTCCACAACTCAGAAGGTGCTAAGTGTAATGTAGTGGCCACACAGGGCTCTAGGGCTGGCCACCAGTTTATCTGTTCCTTAGGTTGTGGGCTGCAGGTTGGCTACCCTCCCTCAAAATGCTGAACTGGGCCAGGTGTGGTGGTGCCCGCCATTAATCCCAGCACAGGGAGGGCAGAGGCAGGCACATCTGTGACTAAAAGGCTAGCCTGTCTACAGAGTCCAGGACAACTAGAGAAGCACAGAAAAACCTTGTCTTAAAAAAAAAAAAAAAAAAAAGTTAAACAGGGCTTTTTATCTGATAACAGCAGCATGTGGACCTACTATGAGCAATGTGAAACAAACTTAATTCCCTGCATCCTACTTATTTAACATAAACACAGATAATATTAGCTACTTTGCAAGGCTGCTGAACAGGGTACAACACCTAATTAATAAATATTTGACCAACAGCTTGCCTAATGCAGGGAACTGACTAATAGTGGTTACTGTTACTACTAAATAGCCCCTTATTTTTTAACAGGAAAAACTCAAGTTTACGTGAGCTCTTCTTGAAAAAGAAAAAAAATTCACAACTGAAACTGGTAACACAAGCCTATAACCCCAGCACCTGAGAAAGGAGGACCTCCAGTCGAGGGCAGCCTGGGCTAGTATGAGTTCCAGGCAAACTTTAGCAACACAGACTGTCTCAAACAGCCAACAAGTTGGAGACTTTGCCAACAAGTCTGTGTTCTACCTTGGTACTGCTATGCCATTCCCGTCTCCATCTTGCCAGAGATTATAGTATAAAATGTTGCCATCAAAGTTAAGCCTAAGAACAAATACATAAAATGTTTTTTGTGTATTTATAAGCTGCACTTTATGTATTATAAGCTGCAAGCCGGGATTTCTCTGCATTTCTCTCCAGTGAGCCGTCACTATAGAAAAGCTCCATGAGCTGGGCGGTGGTGGCGCACGCCTTTAATCCCAGCACTTGGGAGGCAGAGGCAGGCGGATCTCTGTGAGTTCGAGGCCAGCCTGGTCTACAAAGCGAGTCCAGGACAGCCAGAGCTGTTAAACATAGAAACCCTGTCTCGAAAAACCAAAAAAAAAAAAAAAAAAAAAGAAAAGAAAAGAAAAGCTCCATGAGCACAGGGACCAGGTCCAGCAAGGGCCCAGGCACAGAGTGGACATCTTCAACAATGTTTGCTTTTCCAAATATTTACTATGGAAACTAGTCACTGAGAAAAGTCATAAAACTGCACTGGAAAAAAAAAAAGTTTAAATGTTGGCCTCATAAGTTTACAAAGAACTGTTGTGGCCAGGCAATGGTGGCACACACCTTTAATCCCAGCCAGCACATAGGAGGCAAAGAGGCAGGTGGATCACTCCGAGGACAGCCTGGTCTACAGAGCCAGTTTTAGGGCAGCCAGGGCTACCCAAAGAATTCCTTTCTCAAAAAACAAAACCAAGAACAAAAACAAAACACTATTGCACCTGGCAAGATTGACAGCTTCAGTGTGTCTACAGTTACAAGACTCACTTTTCAAAAACCTCTTCATGCAATAAACTTTCTCTCACTCTTCTCTATTATCCAAACTGAAGGTGGAAATTCAAGCCAAAAGGCATCCAGATTCCTTTCTTCACTTTTTGTCACCTTTCAAAGCCACACTGATTTTAAATGTGCACATGAGAACTACTACAAAGCTGGATCTAAGTTCCAGCTGAATGAATGTCACTCTGTTGGCTAGGAGTAATGAATGAGGAATTTAGCATCCAAGCTGATTCCTCTCCATGATTTTACACTGCTCTATTAGGACAGGTAGTGCACACCTCTGTATACGGAGGCAGAAATGCAGTGAGTCTGACACCAGCCTGGGCTGTTTGGTGAAGCCCTGTCTCAGTCCATCAATCAACCAAACTGCTCCACTAAGAGTTGAATGGATTCAATAAACTGCTAAAATGGGCTCTACCTTTAATACAAAGGCACCATCTTTCCACGTCCCACTCTCAGTAGCTTGTCCCAACATAAAATAGGCATTTATAAGCATTAACCTACAAATTTTCTTATTTCTCCTATGTATAGCACATAAAGCTCTCCATTCTTTTTTGGTTTGGTTTGGTTTTTCAAGACAGGGATTCTTTGTGTAGCCCTGGCTACCCTAGAACTGGCTGTAGACCAGGCTGGCCTTGAACTCACAGAGATCTCTCTGCCTCTGCCTCCCAAGTGCTGGGACTAAAGGCATGCGCCACCACTTGTGCTTTTGTTCTTAAGGAGGGTCTCAGCCTGTAGCCCAGAATTCACTATGAGGCTTCAACTCACTATAATCCTGCCTAAAACTGACATATCCGTATTCCAGTTTTATCCATCTCTTTGAGGCCTCACCTCTTCCTCTTTCTAGGCTCCCAAGTTCCCTGTCCTACTCTTTATTCCAAATGCAAATATGTCCTGCTATATAGAGTTCTTTGGTCCTTGGGACTAACTTAAAAAAAAAAATTAAGAAGTGTTCTGATTCATTCAACAAATGTGTTGATTTAGTCCTTATAGTATACTAGGTACCTGAATGCCTGAGACTGAAAACACTGAAGGTAAAACACTTCGGACATCTACACAAGATTAATCAAACAGGCACTAAAAAACTGGCTAATTTTTAAAAAAGTATTATGAACAAAGAACAGACAGACATGAGATCTTACAAACTAAGAATAACTCAGTGAGGAGGTGTACCTTCCCAACAGTCACCTACGACTTGGGCCACTTGGGCAAGGACACAGGTTCTAGGACTCCTTTAGTCTTTACCCTAAAAGTCACAACACCATTAAGGAAGTTTTGTTTTGCTTTCTGGGTGAGAGATTCTTTGTTTTTTGCTTTGGGAGGAGTTTTGGTTTTTACTTTTGTTTGTTCTGAGACAAGCGTCTCACTGAGGAACTCAGCCCAGCTTCTTGATGCCCTGTCTCACCTTCCTGAATGGCTAAAATTATAGGTGCAAGAGGCTCGGAGTTTGACCCTAGCACCCATACAAAAACCATGGGTGTGGAAGCACACAGGCATGAACCCAGCACTGGAGAGGAAGAGGCAGGCAGGTCCCTAGGGACTTACTCACAAACCAGCCAGATTAGCCTAACCCATGAATTCTGGGTAGGGAGAGAGACAGTGTCCCAAAAGAAAAGATGGATGGATCCTGAGGAATGTATCCAAAGGCTGACCTCTGTCTTCCACTGCTAAGTACCACAGCCTGGCCAGAAGTTTTGTTTAGTAACAGAGAACTGTTGCTTCTCTAGACAATCAAACCCCTTTCCTTCTACTGCTCTTCCAAGTGAAATTCTATTCCCTAACTTTCTCCAGTCCTGTATCCTTTACACAGCTCTGTTTCTTACTTATTCAGCAAACACTCCCTTCTCAAGCTATCTGCTATGAATCCTAAAACTTCTCTTCCTTTCTTCCCTCTGTATACCTAATTGTAATACTGCTGAGTAACTGTTGGGCAATTCCCAGGGGAGCTTACCTAGATTTGCCAATGTTTTAAACTGTGCTATAGAATTACTATAAGAAAATGTACAAAATTAGACTGTACTCAATAAGATCTTATTCATTTTCTTATCTGTGCTATTTTGAAGAATTTTGACAAAAGGAATTATCCATCAACAATGAATGTGTCTGATATAAAGGTAAAGCAAAAAAATCACCACAGTGATGACAATGCTCAAGAAAAAATCATCAAACCACAACAAACTTCTCAGCAGACAATATTTGTCTCAGGGACTAGAGCCCTATTTATAACTAAATATAATTTAGCTCAAAATTAACTGTCAAAAGGACTCTACGATAATTTTTGACCTTCAGAAATATTTTTCAAAATCATGAAATCACAGATCCTATGTCCCTTTAAAGGAGAATTTAATTTATGTCTACTGTAGACTGTATCCTTAGTCCTTCTTAGGAAACTGGTTTCCCACCAGAACATATTTCCATAATGGCAAACACAGCAGTGACTCTTGTTTTAGAGTTGGTTTCCAGGCTCCAGTTCTTTGTCTGACATTCTTTGGTGCCCAATAAATAAACAGTTCTAGCCAGCATGGTGGGGCATGCTTTTAATACCAGTACTCAGTGGGCAGAGACAAGCAGCTCTCGGTGAGTTCAAGGCTAGCCTGGTCTACATACCGAGAGAGTTCCAAGCCAGGTAGGTAGGGGTAGGGGTAGGTGTGTGTGTGTGTGTGTGTGTGTGTGTGTGTGTGTGTGTGTGTGTG
>CAJQZJ010032218.1:3534577-3552921 GCA_907164525.1 Lophiomys imhausi | reverse complement strand
TGTGTGTGTGTGTGTGTGTGTGTGTGTGTGTGTGTGTGTGTGTGTGTTCATTCATATCTTTACATATGTGTGTGTGTTCATTCATATCTTTACATATAGTGAGATCCTGCCTGAAAAATCAATAGTTCTACTCACAAGATCATAGTTTTAGAAAGTCAGGTTCCTAATTAATACCCATGTACAAATAAGTTCACCATGAGGCTTTTCGGAGAATACTAAGACACTTGGTATAAGGCGTGTGCTCAAGCACCCTGCTTCTCTACATTTCCAACTGTTGAGCAGGACACAACTTTTCCTTTCCAGAGCCACAGTTTCCCGTGGGGGCACACGCCTTTAGTCCCAGCACTGGGGAGGCAGAGGCAAGCGGATCTCTCTGAGTTCAAAGTCAGCCTGATGAGTCCAGGACATCGAAAGTTACACAGAGAAACCCTGTCCTAGAGGAATAAAAAAAGGGACAGAGTCACAGCTTCAAAATCTACTACTTTTTTCCACAGCCTCAGTTTCTCTCTCATTCTTAGTGTGCTGCAAACTGTTCAAACTGTTCCCACCCACCATAATGGAAGATCTTTGGTTTCTTCCAGTCCTCAGTAGGAAGGAGTCTCAAATGTCACTCTAAAACCATTCCACTCCTAGGACCTAGGCTCCTCCCCACATCACCCTCCCAGTAGCCTGGCTTAATCCCTACTTTCCACCTCCAGAAACTCAGCCACATTATTATCTGATCACTGTCTACTAATGATGTAACTGACTGCTTCGACTCCCACTGTCCTCAACCTTTCCCTTCTCAGTCTCTCATCTACCAGTCTTCCACATCCTCCTTACTGTCCTCCTGTCCATTCGTCCCTGCCAGAACTCTCATTCCTGCAGAGTCCCATTCTTTCCTCCCCTTCATCCTTCCATCACTCTTCCCTGCCCTCTCCTCTCTGAAGCCATGCAAAACATTTGAGCACAGGAAACTGCTACTCTACTGAACCTTGCTCAAGTCCCCACAATTACCTCGCCTTCCCTGTCTCCCACTAAGGCTCACATGGCAATGCCTCTTAGGCACCACAGTCTGGCCTGCGCTCAGCTGTCCTTGAACACACATCTGTGGGAAGCAGTCAGACTGTAGAGGGGAAGGGTCCCCTCTACAATCAACAGAGCCCCCCACTCCCATCTCATACCAAGGACACGCAGACATTTGCTCAATGAAAAGGAGATCCCTTTAGACTTTTACAATTTATCAAAGTATCACTTATTCATCAGAATAAAGGCAAGCCAGAAAATAATTAATTCTAGCCTTAACTATGTATCTAACAAAAAGTGAATAATCTGTTATTTAAAAACATAGGCCTTAGCCGGGCGGTGGTGGCGCACGCCTTTAATCCCAGCACTTGGGAGGCAGAGGCAGGCGGATCTTTGTGAGTTCGAGGCCAGCCTGGTCTACAAAGTGAGTCCAGGACAGCCAGGGCTACACAGAGAAACCCTGTCTCGAAAAACCAAAAAAAAAAAATAAATAAATAAAAACATAGGCCTTAAACCAAGTGGGGGGAGCACCTGCAGTCCTTGCCTGTAATCCCAGCATCCAGGAGGCTGAGGCAAAGGGGTCTCAGGTGGGCCATGCCCATAAAGGGATGGCAGAGGCCTATAGTACAACTCAAGATGTTCAAATTCAGTCTTCAGTCATAATTAAACAAAAGCAGATCCAAACAGTCACATCTTTAAAACTTCAAAGTATCTGCCCTGGTAAGTACTAGAGAATGCACTCTTGACACACTGACTGAAACACATGAACTGCTACTGTATTTTATAAGATAATTTGGCAATATACATTCAAATGTGCTTATAGCTGGTACATAGTTTCCTTATAAATAGGTATCCTACACAAATGCTCACAGCACAACACCAGTAAGTGTACATAGAGCAGCGCTATTTAAAAAAGCAAAGTATGAAAGCAATTTTCATATCCCTTCATGAGAACTAAATAAACCAATCAAAACAAAAACAAACAAACAAAACAAAATAAAACCTGGCACGAGCTAGGGATGTCTCTCAAATGTAGAGTGTTTGCCTACAATCCATGAGTCCCCAGGTCAGAACCCTAGCATGGCCTGAAGTGGGCATGGTGACTCACACCTACTGCAGAGGCTGAGGCAAGAGGATAAGGAATCCAAGGTAGCCTGGGCTACATGAGAGGCTACATGAGATCCTGTCAAGAAAGAAATGAAAGGAAAGGAGGGAGAGCAGGAGATAAAGACCATTAAGAGCTCATACTGCTCCTCCAGAGGAACCTAGTTCAGTTCCCAAGATCCAGCTGGGTGGTTCATAACTCCATAAGCTCTAGGAGATCCAACACCCTCTTCTGGCACCCAAGGGCACTTACACATGTGGCATGCACTCATACAGACACAGACATATATACATAAATAAAAAATTTTTAAAGGGCCAGGCCTTTTAAAGACGTGGTGGCGCACGCCTTTAGTCCCAGCGCTTAGGAGGCAGAGGCAGGCAGATCTCTGTGAGTTCAAGGCCAGCCTGGTCTACAGTTCCAGGATATCCAGGGCTACACAAAGAAACCCTGTCTCAAAAAACCAAAAGAAACAAACAAAAACATTTTTTACAATTTTAGAGAGAACTGAGCATGGTGACACACAAGTTAACCCTAACATCCCAGGAGGCAGTTCTCTGTGAGTTCAAGGCCAGCCTGGTCTACACAGCAAGTTCCTGGCATCAACAAAACAACAAACTAGAACAATTTAGAAAAGAAAAACACATACAAGGAAGTCAGGTATTCATTCCTATAATCCCAGCACCTGAGATGACAAAAGAGGACTGATATGAGTTTGAAGCCAGTGTGAGCTGCACAGTAAGTTCCAGGCCAATCTGGACTACAAAGAGAGCCTGTCACCAAAATAAATAAATAAAGCCAAGCCGGGTGATACAGGCCTGTACTCCCAGCTACTCCAGAGGCTGAAGCAGTAAGATCTGACCTCAGTGCCTACATGGGACACAGAGTGAACCCAAGGCTAATAATATCAAGGCACTAGTGAGCCCTGCCCTCAAAGAAAGTTAAAGGACTGGATGATCTAGCTCAGTGGCAGAACAGTGGTCTACAGCAGTCGATGCCCGAGGTTCAGTATTCAGTCACACTCAAGGGCATACTCAATACACAGACACACACACTCACACAAAGACAGAGAGAGAGAGAAAATCAATTCACACACACACAGAGAGAGAGAATCAATTCACACACACAGAGAGAGAGAGAATCAATTGACAAGGGAATATTCCCATGACAAGCATGAAGTTTAAGTCAAAAGGCTGTGTGTTTATTATGTCTTTGATTTTAAATGCATAGACATTGCATACATACACAGACATATACAATTACGGATTTTAAAAACAAGACAAAAGATGTTTGCCAAGTATACACAATACCCTGAGTCTTATTCCCCAACATCACCCAAAGGAGAAAGGAAAGGGAGAAAGGGAGGGAGGGTCATACCTAGCACAGTTCTACACCGCAATACATATTAAATGTACTGCATATATTAACTGTACATGAACATATACAGAACATGTCTGGTAGAAAAAGTCATGAGCAGTTACTACCTATGGGCCCATGAGAATGGGGACTCTGTGACACCACAGCCCTTCACCTTTTAATTCCGAGTGTATGTGCCTGGTTAATCTCTAACAACTAGGATTGCCTATGTGATCAGAACTGCACGTTAAATACTTGCTATGTTGTGAGACGAAGATAGAAAATGTTCCATGGACAGGAAAGACATGAAGACAAAAGGGATACTCTGTCTATCTGGTCGGTAAGTTCAGAAGGTTCTGAGTGCAGCAACCCCCAGGAGTGTGACCATACTCTAGTAACTGGAGGACCCTACCTCAGCCCCCAGAGAAGCCTCTACTAACCCTGCCCATGACAATCCCACCCAGTGATGGCGGCTGCCACGGACACCACTTCTCCTCAGGAAAACTACATGTGACGTGCTCTCCCCCCATCTCCAAAGACTCATGTTCAGGGCAGGTGCTGACTTCTGACCTCTAAATGACAACCAGCTGAGTGATAAAAACAGCACTAAGCTGCTGACAGGAAGGATGTTCCTCTGAGCCTGTTTCCATTTTAAATTAAAGAAGCTAATGGAGTGAATTCCAAAAAGTGAAAACTATAAGCAAACAGACAAAAAAGAAAAGTATTACTTTGGGGACATGAGCTGTGTGTTTCCATCTGATCACACCAAGATCCCACCAATCCATCTACCCCATCACCACCCACCAGAGCCCTGCTACTAACCGTACTTTATAAAAACCTCAATTCTTACCTTTAAATATTCCTGACTAACCTGGGCTATTTTTTTTATTGGGCTAAAAGAAAATTCATCATACCAACCATTCCCTAAAAATGAGCTCCTACGTGAACAGCACTATCTGAGATTGACAGCTGCCCTATAAAATGTGGATGCACCATAAACACTCATAGTTCAGGCACCCAGGTTCTCTGCCCAGAGGAGGACCTCTGTAAGGCCAATCAGCTCCCACCCAGCTCAGCTCTCAGCTGCATCAGCATGACCTGGACTCGTCATGAGAAAAGCCCATTGCAGAGGTCATCCCAAAACTACACAACAATATCCAGCTTGGGAATCCAAACACCTGACAAGCTCCCCAGAAGAGAGCACTATCAGTTTCACAGTCCCCATGAGATTCTCTACCCGCTGGAGGGACCACCAGGTCTTCCCCTTCCCTCGCAGTCATGGCTCCAAAGAGGTAGCATTAGGTAGTGAATGACTCCTAAGTCAATGCTATCATCCTCACAACACCAGGGACTCTCAGATGCTGAAAGGCTGACCAGACCCAAGTGTTGGTCTAGCGTTATCGACTGTGGTCACCAGCATGACCATACACACAGTATGGCCCAGAGCAGCCTACTAAGGGTAAATCCAGAAGTTTAGATTCTATATATGATTATACATGATATAATCACAAATATAAACAATTGTTTCTTTTTTTTTGTTTTTTGTTTTTTTTTGTTTTTCGAGACAGGGTTTCTCTGAATATCTCTGGCTGTCCTGGACTCGCTTTGTAGACCAGGCTGGCCTCGAACTCACAAAGATCCGCCTGCCTCTGCCTCCCAAGTGCTGGGATTAAAGGCGTGCGCCACCACCGCCCGGCAACAATTGTTTCTATCAGAAAATAGTGCCAGCAAAACATTAAGTCCCAAATACCTTCACTACAAAAAAAGTACAAATTTATTCTTTCATCAGACAAAGATATTATAGTGACAACAAACTGAGTTTGCAAACTATAGACAAAAGCTTAATGACCAATAACTGAACAGTGACTTATTCAATAAACTGCCTGATTTCCAGAGATTACTTCCAAAGTATTTGGAAGTGAACAAGCCATGTTTAATTTTCCTTCTTTCTGCCTGTCTATATTAGAAGCAAATTCTCAGCCATATAAACAGTCGCCCTACCAAAGACCACAAACTCCAGTGTTCTCTGCAGCTAAATAAGGCCACGTGACTAAATCTGGCCAATAGCACACTGAAAAAGATACAATGTTGCCCAAATGGACAATCCAATGGAAAGGAAGAGACAGACATTAAATGAGTAAGTATATATAACTACTGGTGACTCACTATATAGCTATCAGCAATAAAAGTTGTGAAACAAAGTAGAAAGTCCTGCTCGGCTTGGGGGAGGGGCTGTGGGAAATGCTTGCCCACAGTGTAAGCAAAGTCCTAGATGTAATTCTCAGCACAGCTGAGGGGATGGAGGGACACAACAAAGGCATCTCTGAGCACTAATGCAGAGAAAGAATCAGTGTCTAAAAGAGACAGGAAAGGAAAAGAGACCCTAACAATTGCCAACCTCCTGTCACAGGTGAGGAAACTGAAGATACTCCCTACAAGAGACACCTACTGAGACTCTGTCTTGCCGTGCTGAACAGAGAGCCCTTGCTCACTATCTCAAAGGCAAGGTGATCTCCACAAAGCTCCATGTGGCCTCAAATATTCCTCCTAACCAGGCATCAGAAGATCTAGGAGAAATGCTAGTGTCAACATCCTTCTACCCAACTTAGCCATAAATCCTAATAAACACTTCTAAATAAAAATAAACTGATCACTGAAATTTTGTTTTGTTTTTTAAGCTTTAAAAAAAAGAGGAACAAAAAAAAGTTAGGGTTTGATTATGAAGATGTTATTTGAAGAAGAGTTGATGCCTTCTAAAAGCTGGTTTCATTCCATTGTTAAACCATCACAGCAGGCTCTAACAAAGCAGACAATCTCAATTTTCAGATTTCAATTTTATGTGATAAAATGACTCATCATCAAAATGGAAATTTCTTAATTATTGTACACTATATACGAATATATCCCTTAGTAAAAAAATTGTGTATCTTGTCAAAATTTAGCTTATTAACAGTAATAATAGATAATCAAAAAAAATCATTGAGAACAGTGGCATCTATGAAGGGCTGTCAAGAATCCACTGTGGTTCTTTGTCAACAAAGTTTGCCTTGATGGACCCACAACAGTTTAGATATTCAATGTACAATTTCATTTAACAAAGAACTGTAACTCATTACAGAATTCTCAAAGGAAAATTTCAAAACCAAACTATAACTTTAAAAAGCATAGCTCTTATATTTAATGTAACATACTTCCAAGTCATTTATTTTGGGTTTATATACCAAAATGAAATTAAATTTAAAAAATAAGAGTTGCAGCCGGGCGGTGGTGGCGCACGCCTTTAATCCCAGCACTTAGGAGGCAGAGGCAGGCGGATCTTTGCAAGTTCGAGGCCAGCCTGGTCTACAAAGCGAGTCCAGGACAGCCAGAGCTGTTAAACAGAGAAACCCTGTCTCGAAAAACCAAAAAAAAAAAAAAAGAGTTGCCTGCATTATCTAATATGAACCTTTATTTCAGTCATATGAAACCTGCATTCAACTCTGACATGCCCAACAAGAGACTTTACACTCTAGCTTAACATTATGAAGCTGACATGAAGCAATATTTCTAAAGATTCCTTCATTTAGGGACAACAAAGGAGAAACTTTAGGTAACTTGAAATAACTTAATGATTTTTCCCAAATAATTAAACACCAATTTTAACCCCCATATTTTTTAATCCCAAATTGTGGAAGTTTGGGTTATGAATTACTACAGGCTGCCTTGACATTAAACAAAGCCAAATGGCCAAGATAACAGTCTTTAGAAGACAAAACCACTACTACTCTGGTCATACAGATCTCTGTGACAGGTAAACTGCTTTCAAGTTACAGGTGACCCTGCCTGATGTCTCCAAGCAAGAGTTTTGCTTCTAAAATGAAAACAGACAAGGATAGATGGAGGAAAACCCACCAAAACACTCAACAGAAAGTAGACTGTTAGCGCCATGTTACTGTTTAGAAACACCACAAAATATTAAGACTAATAATTGCACGTGCACAACTAAGTTCTTGACAGACTTTCTGGAAAATCATGGTGTGTGTCAAGTTTGGAAGCTAAGTTCTTTCTTGAGAGAAGTTGCTGAGAGGAGGGACACTGGCTGGCAGGTGTAAAGTGAAAGGTCTTTGTAACAAGAGGAAAATGACAAATTAACACACATCTAATCACAAGTACCAAGAAAGTCACAAATTAAGCCCACCCTCTAAGAGTCTCATTTGTAACCTCATGTAGAACAAAACAGTTCTCTGCACCTAAAACTCTATACAAATTTTCTTCCTGTAACTAGACATTTGCCAACCATGCAGTCTGTAATATCTCTGTGCAATTTAAATTTCTGTGCTATTAAAAAAAGTTTAAATACCCAAAAGTAAATGTACATAGTACCATCTTCACAGTTATATCACATGCACAACAAAACTTGTGTCATCTCACGGCATCTTAACTGCACCTGCCCAGGTCCACACACTGCACAAACCCGAATCCCTGGAAAACACTGTGACACTCATCACCTCCCATCTGTAAGTCACAAACACAGGAAGCCATAAATAAAGCTGACTGACAGACCTCAAGCTCTCAAGGGGGATTTTTCCGGCCAAGGGTCTTTTTGACAACCTATGTTCTCTTTAATGTTATCTTTTTAGTCCCTAGCAGACAGAAATGAATGAGGTTAAATTTTTAAGTGTCAAAACATCAGAATGTCTTCAAAAAGCTAACTAGATCATTTAGTCAGTTTCCTACCCTCACTAATAATTGTCGTCCATGCAATTCTACTCCTTTAAAGATGATGTCCTCAACATCCACAGTTATTAGAAATGTGTGTCCCTGCCTTACAGACACAGAGGCAGCCCTTCTAGAATCACTTCTGCCTTATGCCTCTCTGAGGTAAAGATGAACTTTCTGTAGCCATTTTCACAAGAGAATTTGGTGTAGATGATGACAAGAGTCTTTTAACTTTTTGGCAAGCTCTGAAGTCTAACTCTATTTGGACAGCTACCATAGACACCACTGTCATGCCAAGGCAAATGCTCCAAAGGGCAGGGTTCCTGAGACATGCACCTGAAAATGTAGAGACTGCAACCAAATATTCTCTTAACCGTTATCCCTTTGAAACCTTAAGCACTGAAATAAGTTCCTGTCTCCCACTTTCAATCTATCTAAAAATGTAATTCCTTAAGAACAATTAAAAAGAAATTTAAGAAACAAAAGTAAGGTAATCCCACTACATTAACATCTCAAATCAAAGTACCTACTAACGTTCAAAGTGTCAAAAGAGAAATCTAACCTGTAAAGAAAAAACAGTAACTTTACAGAAAACTTTGACTTATGATATTGAGTAAAACCTCTACTGTAAGTTAAATGTGAAGAGCAAAATGCACCAGTGTTCTCAACTCTTCCACTCAAAAGCAGACTGACAAGTTTCATTAGGAGAGCTCATCTAAACTGCACTTCGGCAAACCCTAATTAACTCCACCAAAACCTGTACCCAAAAGTCTCTAGGTTAGAGCCCTGAGTCATCACATAGTAATAATAAGTTACAGGCTGAGGATCAGAAACCCAGGCTCACAACTGACATTTGCCTCCTGGAGTCCTGGCTGTATGACCTTGGACTAGTCACTGTCCACCTCTAAGCTCAGTCTGCTCATCTGTAAAATGGGTAACATTTCCCCCTGGGGAGTTAAGCGGAGGGAATATATAAAACTGTAGTTAAGAATGTCTGTCACCAATGTATGAGTGTGAAAACAGTTACAAGGTATATTTTCTGGCAATCTGGAAGAACTCAGGAAGCAAACGATGCTGCACCTCGATGACAGAATCCACATAATCTAGGGTTGGGCAAAACAGAGGCTAATCACTAATTCACGAATTTTGCCATTTTTAACTATTTAGGGGTAGGGAGGGGCCTCTAGCTGTGTGCTGATGATATTCAGCAGCTCTAGTGCCTCTGAAGCCTGAGTGGGTCTGCGCCTATAAATAGACTGGTGAAGTTTTGCTGCGATACACAGGTATCCATTCTAATTCATGTCTCCTTCCGCTGCAAAGCGGGTCACCCAGGCCCCTCCGGTGGCCAGGATCGCCCGCGCTGGCCGCCCGACCTCCGAGCACACCGGGTCCCCAGGCGGCCTCGCAGACGGCCCGCTGCCGACCTTCGCCGGCCCGGCCCCGGCTCTGCGTCCTCGCCTCCCGGCAGCCGGCCCCATTTTCTTAACCGGTGCATGTCCTTGCCTAGAACCCCGGCGCTCCGCACGCCGGTGGGGACCGAGAGGAGGGACGAGGGAGGAGCTGGGGGAAGAGGATGAGGAGGAAGAGGAGGAGGAGGAGGAGGAAGACAGCCTCCTCCCCTGCGCCCCGGCGGCCAGCGGAGGTCTGGCCCGGGCCCGGCTCGAGGCCGCGGGCCGCAACTTTCCTCGGGGACACAGCCTTCCCCGGGTTCCCTCCCGCGTCGGCCGGCCCCGGGCCGCCCGCTCCTAAGATGGCAGGTCCCTGCCTCCCTCCCTCCCTCCCTCCCTCCGCCAGAGGCCTGACCAGAGAGCCCGGCTCGCAGGCCCCGGGAAGCAGCGCGCAGGGCCGCGCCGGGCGGGGCGGACACTCACCGGGACGATGGCGGGGCGCTCGCGCCGCTCCCTCCGGTGAGTCTCAGCCTCGAGTTCCCGCGCCGCGCCGCGCTCCCGCCGAGGCCTCCGCAGCCAACGCCGCCCCGGCCGCCTCTCTCCGCCCCCGGCGTCCCGGCTCCGCGCCGCAGCCGCGCTGGCTCAGGGTCCGTCCGGATGGCGGGGCCGGCGGCGCCCGCGGCCGGGGAGGCGACAGCCCCTCCCCGGCAAAGACCGCAGTCCCCGGGCCCCCGAGTGCCGGCGGCGGGGCCCGGCCGGGCCCGGTGCGGAGGGCGGCGGCGGCGAGGCCGGGCGCCGAGCGGCGGCCGGCAGCCGCTTCTTCCCGACGAGGATTTTGTAAATCTCACAAAATGGCGCGCGCTCCAAAGCTGCGCAGCGAGGAGCGCCGGGGCCGGAGCGGCGGCGGCGGCGGCTCCGCCAGGAGAGCCCGGACCGCCCGCCCCCGATCCCGCACAGACTCGCGCACACTCACCGCGCGCACACTCGCCCTCGCACACGCTCCCTCACACTCACACCGGTCCCGCCCGCTCGCCGGCGGCGGCGGCGGCAGCAGCAGCAGCAGGAACAGCAGCAGGAGCGGCGGCGGCGGCGCCCGCACCCCCGCTCGGGGAGTCCGCTCCCTGAGTCCGACCTCGGCCGCGATCGGCAGCAGCTACGGCAGCAGTCTCCCCGGGTCCCCCCGCCGCGGTTGCCGCCGCCACCCCCGCCTCACTCCAATGGGGCTTTTTATTATTATTCGGGCGGGAAGCGAAAGGGTTTAAAAAAAAACCAACCAACAAAATGGCGACGGACCGACCCGGTCGCTATAGCAACTGTCAATCAAAACGCAAAACCCCGGCTGGCGTGCTGACGTCCGCCTCCCGCCCCCCCGCCCCAGGCCGGCGGGCGGGGCCTGTTGCTCCGGCAACGGCAGATTCCGTTCCCTCCTTCCCGTCTCCCCTCCGTCCCCCCGCCAACCACCCAACCCCCCTCAGGTCACGTGAAGGATAAATTCGGAGCTCTGGCCGGCTACGAGTGTCAGAGGAGGGCGCGTGATTCGCTCGGGGGAGGGGAAGGGAAGGGAAGGGAGCGACCAGGGCGAGGCGGTGGCCGCGGGTGCGCGAGCGAGGAAGCGAGCGCCTCCCGTCCCGCCCCGCGCACGCGCGCCCACGCCGACTGCGGCCGGGCCGGCGCGCGGCGTCGCCCGCCCGCGCAATCCCGGGAGGGAAGAGGAGCGGACGGCGGACGGAAGGCCGCCTACCCCGCGATCTCCTCAGCCGGAGGTTCGGCGCGGGCCGCCACGCACTCGAGAGGGCAGCGGCTTCCCCCGCGCCTCGCTCACCTCAGGAATTCCGGCCGCTGCTGCGGGCGCGCGGCCGCCGCCTTGATCAGCCGGTGACCGCGCCCGAGCCGAAACTTTCCAGGCTGGGCACGCTCCCGGGCGCCTGTGCCCCACCCCCACCCCACCCGGGGTCCCCATCGGAATGCCCGGCCCGAGCCAACCCCGGGGTTTATTTTTTGGGTTCTCGCTTGTCATTAGTCACGTCGGCTTCCTGGTTCTTAATCTGCCCGCCTGGCCTTAACCGTCGAGTCTTTACTGGAGTTCGGCCTTTGGTTTTTATTCATTTCTACGCCTTCCGCCTGGCTGAATACCGCTGGATGTGCTCTCCAGCCATTGACACTGAACTCGGCTGTGCTGACTACTTTCTAATTTGTGGACAGCCACTGGCTGAAATTGTATTTTGTGCCTGTTCTAAAATAATGGCGTTAACTAGTATCTTAAAAAGGTATACATAAAGATATCGTCTAGTGTGTATATACACTGTTGGACACCAGAAGTCACTGGATTGATTTCTAACACTTGATTTTTGCCGTATTTGTCTTAACATTTAGCTTAAGCTCTTTGCAACAATTACAACAGATGCAGTCTTATAAACACATGTAAAAACACTGGTAAATAGGGCTCTCCTGCTGTGTGACCCTAGTCAACACCTGAGTTCGATGATTTCCAACAAACCTAGAGTTACTGCACCATTGACACTCTGAAGCAGCTCTTCAACATAACACAAGCCGAGAAAGAAAAAAAGACCCAAGCTAAAGTATATTGGGGCACGGGGAAGAAAACAGCTAGCCCGAGACTGCTCAGAATATCAGAAGCTTGCAGCATCTGACAAAAGTACTTTCTGCTGCCCTTTTGATGTAAAGTCCACAGTCAACATAATTAACCTGAAAAAAAAAAAAACGGAAGTGGCCAAGAATTTCCCATTCAAGCTCAAGTGTCTGCCAGCTCCTCCTCCTCCTGCCTCACCTCCAGGCTTCTCACCCCATTGACCAGAGTTTCTTTTCCAATACAGCACTAAAAACTAAATTAAATCCTCGTCAAATGTGTGTTGCTGGTAAAGGAGGAAACCTAAATCTATGGGTAACACTGGCCTACTGGGACCTTATCTCAAGAAATAGGTAAAGCTAAAAGTCACTCAGTGTGAGGCAAAATCCTGAGGTTATAGATACTCAGGATCAGGAAATGTCGGTCCTCATATCTAGGAGGTGCATCCTCTCCCCACCCCATACAACGACAACCTTATGAATTGTCATGTCTCTGTTGGGATGCTATCAAGAGTTAGATATGGATGTCACCTAAAAAGTGGTCTCAAGTTATGGCTGGTGACAAGCAGTGGACACAGTGGCTTCTGGAAGAAGTACCAGTCTACCATTAACCAGATACAGAAATTAAACCTTTGGTATTGTCTGAGTGAGACTCTCCCATCTGAAAACCTGGGAACGCAAAGACAAGGACCCTAGCCTCAGCTGTGCAGCTCACTCCAGTCCTCACAGAAAATGACCCATCCCATTCTATACAGAGTAAACAGGTGGTGACACATGACAAATGGCATCTTGATGTGACACAACCAATGAGCACTGAGGACAGAACTCAAATCCAAGCATATGTACAACCACACCAAAGTATTTATTTGGAGAATAATCTTCACAGAGGTCCTCAAGTCAAAGAATGAGGTCTTTGGGCTGGACCCAGGCTTGAAATGAACAATGTTCTTGTACCAAGCTGGACCTAGGGACAGACACAACAAACTCCTGACAAGGAATGGAAAACCAAGGAACAAGGAAAATCTTGGCTGCTGAAAAGCAGCCAAGATGCCAGAAACAGATTCTTCTTGTGGCCTTGCAAAAGACAGAGCTCAGTTTATATCTTGAACTTCTAACTTCCAGAACTGTGTGCCAATGCATCACTGCTGTTTAGTCTGCCCCTCGTTTGTGATAGATATTTTGTTGGGGTGCTAACAAGGTTTCTCCTTGCTGCCCCACATCCCTTTAGTGATCATCTTGGTAGTGCACTATTTTAAGCCCATTAGATCGAGTACATGGAATTCTGCTGGGAATTAAACCAAGTATTCCAAGGACAGATGAACTGATGTTCTACTCCCACCTCTGCTCCTCTGTGAGATAAGCAGAAAAACAATTCGGGATTCAGTCCTGGACACAGCAGGCCCTGCAATCCAACACTCCTTCCATCCTTACAGACTTGTGACTCATGGAGTACTTTCTGGTACTTTACTACATATTGTTCTGATTTCAAAAGCCAGCCATGTATATAAAATACTAAAACAAAATCAAAGCAAGATGAAGGCCTTATAGAAACTGATGTTGATAATATGATGTGAACTAAGAAGTTAAAAGTTCTCTGCATCTGAAGTCCAAAACCAAAACATAAATGTATGGTCGTTTGAACAATTTAACAATATGAAAGAGTATGATGCTACAAGCATTATTACCAGAGCTGCTGGGTCAAAACCTGGGCTCTTACAACCCTGACACATTAAGGGGACAAATAATAGTGACAGAGGATAGAGATTTATTCAATGTCCCCACACTGGGAAGAGGAACAGAAAAGTCCAGTGACACACACACCCCAGAACATGCTGGTGAGAGGATCCTGACCCACAGGTTATCGTTAGACAGAGGGCAAGAGGTAAGCTCAGTTAGGCAGTCCTTGCAGAATGTGGTCCCACCCATCACTGATGCATGACCTCGGCAACCTCTGAGTGCCAGTCTCTTGTTCGAGGTGGTTTAACAAGTTGTCAGACAGTATGAAATCTTCCTCTCAGCCAAGCTCCAATTCCGACTGGCAATGAGAACTTTTCCTCCCCTTAGCATACAACTTCTGGGGAAATTTCAATTCCTTGGGGTACATTGTCTGATAGCCAGTGAGAAAATTGCATTTCCTCCTTCCGGGATGGTTACAAGACCAACCAGAGAAGAGCTCATACTACCTTCACAGTAACATATATTCTTCAAGGTTCCCTAGGGAAACATGGAGAGTGCTAACACCACACATACACTGAGTGTCCTTCTTTATTACTTATAAAAATGACTTTTTAAATGATTTATTTTTATTTTATGTGCATTGGTGTTTTGCCTGCATGTATGGCTATGTGAAGGTCTTGTATCCCCTGGAACAGGAGTTACAGACAATTGTGAGCTGTCATGTGGGTGCTGGGAATTGAACCCTGGTCTCTGGAAGAGCAGCCAGTGCTCTTAACCTCTAAACCATCTCTCCAGCCCCCAAAAATGATTTTTTAAACCTCCCTAAGGACCTATGGGCAAGTAATTGTTGCTGAGGGAAGGAAGGAAAGACATTCTCTTCAGTGATATAATCCCGGGTAAATTCCCTGTGTTCCTCCAGTAAATAAGCTCTCACCTATTCTCCTAAAAGCAACTACAATCAAACTCATTGGGTCCCCCCAATGGTGTTTATTGGGTATATGTGCTATGTGTGTACCAAGTGTCCACTCAGAGAGGCAGGAAGAGATAAGAACTCATGTTCTTATTGACTTCTTTGCTGTTAAAAAAATGAGAGTGAAGAAACAAATGCAGCACATCTTGTTAGGCCATACGATAAACGCCAGCACCGTGCACGCACGCAGCGGCCTAGCCAGTATCTCTGTAGCTACCTCCACTCCTAGCAAGTCCCAAAGTAAGCCCTCCCAGACCTCCTTCATGTTTCTCTCAACTGTGGCCCTGCACGATGTGCTTGGCCAGCATCTCACAGTTGTTTATGAAATTAAATTGCTTCATGCCATGCATGATATGATTCAAACAGTGCCCTTGACTTCAAAGTGATACTCATTACCTTCTCATCCTGTATATATGTTTTCCAAGATTATTTCATGTATTATTATTATTAATAGTTTCTTTTCCAGGGACTTTAAGAAAAAAAATTAAGCTGGGCATGGTGGCGCACGCCTTTAATCCCAGCACTTGGGAGGCAGAGGCAGGCAGATCTCTGTGAGTTTGAGGCCAGCCTGGTCTACAAAGTGAATCCAGGACAGCCAGAGCTGTTACACAGAGAAACCCTGTCTCGAAAAACCAAAAAAAAAAAATTAAGCTGGGCTTGGTCTACACCTGTAATCCCAGCACCCAGGAGGCAGAGGCAGCTGGATCTCTGTGAGTTTAAGGCCAGCCTGGTCTACAGGACAGCCAGAGCTTGTTACACAGAGAAACCTTGTCTTGAAAATCAAACAAACAAACAAACAAACAAACAAATAAATAAATAAATAAATGGAAAATATGAGGTTCCAACAGAGAGAATATTCCTCAACAAGAAGGAAGGTTATGGCCGGGCGGTGGTGGCGCACGCCTTTAATCCCAGCACTTGGGAGGCAGAGGCAGGCGGATCACTGTGAGTTCGAGGCCAGCCTGGTCTACAAAGTGAGTCCAGGACAGCCAAGGAAACACAGAGAAACCCTGTCTCGAAAAACCAAAAAAAAAAAAAAAAAAAAAAAAGAAGAAGGAAGGTTAGAGAGGACTGGACCTACCTAGGTGATTCTTTAAAATGCAATATTAAGTTCTAGTCCTTTTAAAAGCTGCCATTAAAATCTGTTAAGGATATTTAAGAAATGGAAATTAATAGTTAGTCAATCAAACTTATCATCATTTCAAATACTAGTCTAGTTTGTTGCACGAATATGCTTCCTATGTTGAACAGATAGTAAATAGCTAGAAACAAACAACATTTGCCTATTAAGATATAGTATAAAGAGATGCCTATTAAGATATACTATAAAGAGATAGATAGCCAGGTGAGGTGGTGCAAACCTTTAATCCCAGCATGTGGGAGGCAGAGGCAGGCGGATTTCTGTGAGTTCAAGGCCAGCCTGGTCTGTGGAGTGAGCTCCAGAATAGCCAGGGCTACACAGAGAAACCCTGTCTTGAAAAAACAAAAGAAAGAGAGAGATAAATGGTCTTCAAAAACCTCAAAGAACTACAGCATTTCTTAAAGATATTTTATTAGCTTAAGACGTTTTTGGCAATGAGACATGTCAGCTTCAGGCAACACCCCCATTCTACTTTGAAGAAGATGGTGATCATTGAAGAACCTCCATATGGAGTTTGCTTCAAGTGTGGCAAGCTAGCCACTGGACAAAAAATTGCCCTTGCTTCAACTGCTGACAGCATGCTGTCCAAATTGGACAAAAAATTAGATGCAGGGAAGTAGACTGCCAAGCTTTGCAAGGACAAGGTAGGTAAGTCCTTCATAATTCCTGCTTTACAAAAAAAGTCTGTCAGATATTCTAGGCCACAAGGCTTAAGTTGGATGCTCCAACGTTATAGAGGAATTTTGGAGGACTGTCCAGGCAGCCAACTATCTCTGTCATTTCTATAGTATTTGGAAGCTGCTTGCCTGTACTTTCTGCATACTCAGGTAATATTTATTCTTTCTCAAGTCTTTGATGGGTTAAAGACAAGTTATAGTCTCACAACTAAGTTTAAGTTGTTTAGGATTTAAGAAAATGTTTTAAGGTCTAAGAAAATGTTTTTAGGTTGATAATGCAAGTTATGATAGAAAATTATTTAAGTATAGAATTTTGAACTCATCAAGATAGGATAGACAGTAAAATACTTTCTCCAAGTTGTCAAATACAAATGGACTGGACATTGTGAATGTAAATGCTACCTAAATATTTCATGATTTTTTTGTTGTTTATGGTTTATTATAGTGAGAAAAAGAACCTTTTATTGGACTAAAAGGGGGAAATGTAGAGGGAATCTCTTGTGTACTGTACAGATGCATTACCTATCAATAAAAAGCTGATTGACCTATAGCTGAACAGGAAAAAGGAGGTAGGATTTCTGTTAGAAAGAGAGGATTCTGGGATAGGGAAGCATGGGGGAGATTTACCCAGGGACACTGAGGAAGATGGATGCAATAAACAGAGGAGCAGTGACTAGCCACTTGGCAGATTTAGATTAGAGTAGACAGGAATATTAATTTATGAGCTAGTGGTGGAACATGCCTAGGTATATTAGCCTAGGCTTTTGTAAATATATTTAAGTCTCAGAGTCATTATTCCAGGAGCTGGGACAAGATTAGAAAAACATAAGGTTACAGAAAACACCCAACAACACTTTCTGCCTTGCTCCCCATGGCTTGCTCAGCCTGCTTTCTTATAGAACCCTGGACCACCAACCCTGGGGCAGCCCCACCCACAATGAGCTGGGCCCTCCTCCATCAATCACCAATTAAGAAAATGCCCTGCAGGCCTGCCTACAGACTGATCTTATGGAGGCATTTCTCAATTAATGTTCTTTCATCTAAGATGATTTTAGCTTGTGTCAAGTTGACATGAGACTATCCACCACAACACCTAGGAAACAACTTCCCTCAATTTAGCAGGATGAGGGGGAATGCCCCAATGAAGCTGACAAACAACTCATTGCATGGAGTTCATAGTTAGGTAGGAGGCCCACACTGCAAAACAGTGACAGCCTCCAATGGCTCATTGACTCAGCAGCTCTCACCAGGGCCATTTGTCTAAGTGTATAGAGGATGCCATTGTGTCGGTGCACGCACTCCCCAGCATTTTCAAATGCTCCTTGTTTTGCTTCAAGTTAAGACTGTGGCAATGGCATTATCTTACCATGTTGTATTTACAGCTCTGTTTCTAACCTATACATATTTTAAGGGCAAGGATCTGTCTATCTATCTATCTATCTATCTATCTATCTATCTATCTATCTCTGTCTCTCTTTCTCCCTCTCTCCCTCTCCTCCCCCTCTCTCTCTAAGTACCTGGGGATTAAACCCAGGACCTCGTGCATGGGCATGCTAGGCAAATGGCCTTCCACTGAACTGCATCTCTAGCCCATGGATTCTGGGTTTTCACCTTTATCTTATATGGGCATACCTGGCATGTTGTAAGTACTGTTTTGTATCTCTCTCTCTCTCTCTCTCTCTCTCTCTCTCTCTCTCGTGTGTGTGTGTGTGTGTGTGTGTGTGTGTGTGTGTGTGTGTGTGTG
>CAJQZJ010032218.1:3511463-3530918 GCA_907164525.1 Lophiomys imhausi | reverse complement strand
TGTGTGTGTGTGTGTGTGTGTGTGTGTGTGTGTGTGTGTGTGTGTGTTATGTATTCAGGCACACATACAACACACACATGGGGTTCAGAAGACAACTTGAAAGAGACAGTTCTCCTTTCCCACTGTGTAGGTCCAAACTCGGGTTGTCAGACTTGGTGGTTAAGCACCTTTACCTGCTGAGCCATCTTGCCATTCTGTTTTCTTGTTTCCATCTACTTTTTTCAAAGCCCAGTCATTCATTTGTTACTCCTCATAAAGATTTCCTGTTGAGTGGACTCAGACTTACAAGTAGCAGCTGTCAGGCAGAACAGCCTCTGTTGGCGATCTGTTCCTGGCATTTTCTTTAGCTGTTGGCATTCATGTTGCAGGACATGTGGGGTAACAAGACACTGAATGTTGGGTGCTTTGGTTCTGGGCTTCTCACCTTTTTTAAATGGCTTCTGACGACATTATGGGGATGTCATCTTCTTTAAAGGGGCCGAAAAACTGTCAAGTTTCTGCTGGCTCTTTTGGGCCCCAACTGCCAAGGCACAGTAGGATTGCAGTCCAGGACCACCCTTCTCAGCTCCTTTTACAAGGACCAAGTTGAGAGCACTCAGATTGACATCCACAATGCATCCTGAACAGACCTGTGCTTCTCCTTGGCGTTCACTCCAGCTCTCCTCAGACTACAACAGGAATGCCCCCTACTGAACAGCAGTGCACTCTGCCATGGTCATGATCCCTGCTTCATGGGAAAGCCTTGTCTGTTGTCCCCACGGTGATTTTGGACCACACAACCCTTCTACTCTTCACAAGAGTCTCAGCGGCTACTTCTGCAGTGGCCATGTGCTTGTCGTAGACAGCGCCCTTAACCATTGAGCCATCTCTCCAGCCCCTACAACATCCTTCCAAAATGGAAGGTTTTTATCTCAAGGAAACTGCAACATGACACGCACGCACACACAGAGACAGACAGATATAACTTTTTTTAATGCAGTCTAATTTCTAGTCTTCTCAGGTGGAAACGGGAAACTTGATTCTTAACTGTTCTCTTGGTGGATGCATTAAGCAATGAATTTGCCTCTTAATACTATTCTAGACACACACACACACACACACACACACACACACAAAGACAGGGTCTTGTTATGTAACCTGCTGTCCTGGATTCACTATGTAGACCAGGCTGGCCTTGAACTCACAGATATCCACTTGCCTCTGCTTCACAAGTGCTGGGATTAAAGACACTAACCTTGTACACCACCATGCTTGATAAAATTATTCTGTATGTATGTGTGCACATGTGCATCCTTGCATTATGAGTGTGTGTGCAGGTGCTGACACATCTGCATGTGTGTGGAGGCCAGAGGTCAGACTCATGTGTGGTTCTTCAGGAGTCATCCGCCTTGTCGCTTGAGACATAGTCTCTGTACTAAGACCTACAATTTACCAGTTGGTTTAGGTTGGCTGACTAGTGAGCCTCGGGAATCTCCCTGCTTCTGACTCCTAACACCAGGATCATAGGTGTGCATTATATGGGTTTTTTGTTTATTTGTTTTTTAAAGTTTTTCCAGAAAAGATTTCTCTGTGTATCCTTGACTGTCCTGGACTCACTTTGTAGACCAGGCTGGCCTTGAACTCACAGAGATCCACCAGCCTCTGCCTCCCATGTGCTGGGATTAAAGGCGTGCGCCACCACGCCCAGCCACTACAGCTGTGAACTGCCATGTGGGTGCTGGGATTTGAATCTGGGTCCTTTAGAAGAGCAAGCAGTACTCTTAACTGCTGAGCCATCTCTCCATCCCCAATATATGGCTTTTTACATTAGTGCTGGGCTTATAAACTCAGACCTTCAAACTTGCATAGCAAACTCTTTATAGACTGATCTATTCTCTCAGCCTGGTACATGGGGTTATAAGTAACAATAAAACTTTTTTTTTTTTTTTTGGTTTTTCAAGACAGGGTTTCTCTGTGTATCCCTGGCTGTCCTGGACTAGCTTTGTAGACCAGGCTGGCCTCAAACTCACAAAGATCCGCTTGCCTCTGCCTCCGGATCACTGGGATTAAAGGTGTGCACCACCACCGCCCGACTTCCAATAAAACAATTTCAAGAATGGGAGAATTTTGTGAGATAATTAGGTTAAAACTAATATGAAAGGATCAGTAATCTTCAGTATAGAAGAGGCTAGCTTGCTAGAAACAAATACTCCTGTCTGAAGAACAAATCATACTAAACTGTATTCACCATGAAGTGTTCAATATATATATAAACAAAATGTTTTAATATTATTAGAAAGTTTGCATTTTATTTGAAAATAAGTAGGCTTAATAACTTCAAAATAAAAATCTTCAACTAAGTTGTGTGTGTGTGTATGTGTGTGTGTAATATATTTAATGTGATACAATATCCAAAGGTATTTTTTAATCTTAAACTAAGTCTAAACTTTAGATACAAACTAATATTTACCCAAATCAAGAAAATCTGGAAAGGGGGCAGGTGAAGAGAGGGCTGTGTACCACATATTAAAATATATTAGAAAACTGCAGGAGGGCTGGAGAGATGGGCCAGAGGTTAAGAGCATTGGTTACTCTTCCAGAGGTCCTGAGTTTGATTCCCAGCAACCATTTGGTGGCTCACAACCATCTATAGTGAGATCTGGTGCCCTCTCCTGGCCTACAGACATACATGCAGACAGAACTCTGTATACATAATAAATAAATAAATCTTAAAAAGAAAGAAAGAAAGACAGGAAAGAAAGAAGGAAAGAAAAAAGAACGCTGCAGGAATTTAAAATGTGATATTACAGGACTGGAGAGATGGCTCAGTGGTTAAGAGCACTGAGCTGTTCTTCCAAAGGACCCTGGTTCAAATCCCAGCACCCACATGGCAGTTCACAGCTGTCTGTAATGACTGGGCGTGGTGGTGCACACCTATAATTCCAGCATTCAGGAGGCAGAGGCAGGTGGATCTCTTTGAGTTCAAGGCCAGCCTGGTCTACAGAGCGAAAACAGGACAGCCAGTGTTACACAGAGAAACTCTATCTTAAAAAACCAAAAAAAGAAAAAAAAGAAAGAAAAAGAAAATGTGATATTAGGAGCTGAAGAGATGGCTCAGCTGTTAAAAGTTTTGGCTCCAAACTTTTTGAGTCTGGATCTCAGTATCCAGGTACACAAGCCAGCATCTGGCCAAATGCCTGAAAGCCAAGCTCTGAGTGCGGTGGAGACAGGAGGGCCATGAGGGTTTCCCAGTTTTCCAGCCTAGCAAGACAGGAGCCCAAGGCTCAGGGAGACCCTGCCTCAGTGAAACAGGCAAGGAGTCATGCAAGAGGATACTTGATGGATATATAAAGACAAGGCTCCCATTAAACTAGTTTTGGTTTACCCATAAACACAGCACCCTACATTAACTTCAATAAGGCAGAATCCCATAGAGCAGCGGTTCTCAGCCTCCCTAGTGTTGCAACCCTTCAATACAGTTCCTCATGCTGTGTGACCCCCCAACCACAAAATTATCTCATTGCTACTTAATAACTGTAATGTTGCTGTTATGAATCATAATATAAATATCTGACATGCAGGATATCGGCTGTGCAGCCCACAGGTTGAGAACTGCTGCCATACCTTGACATACTGATATGGGAAGATTCTAAACCATTCTACACAAAAAGCAGGTGAAAAAAAATATGGAGTGCATGCCATGTCTGCTTGAAAAATAAAAAGAGTATATAAATATTTTTATTTCCATGATTACCCTGGAAGGCTGCCTCAAAAACCAGGAGGAGGAGCCACTTCCGGGAAGGATAGACTGGTTGGTTAAGTAAGGTACCAGAGTAAGAGGAAGGTTTAGCTTGCTTTTACATTTTATTACTCCTTTAATTAAATAAAAATTTAAATTTTATTTTACATACATTGGCGTTTTGCCTCCATGTATGTTTGTGTGAGGGTGTCAGATCCCTTGGAACTGGAATTACAGACAATTGTGAGCTACCATGTGGGTGCTGGGAATTGAACCTGGATCCTCTGTAAGAGCAGTCAGTGCTCTTAACCAATGAGTCATCTCTTCAGCCCTCTATACAACATTTAAAAGATAGTGGACTGGCAACCATAATTAAAGTGGGAGAAAAACAGAAACGGACTACGTGGAGTGCTGGCAGTAGGGGGTATTTAGATGGCATAGCACTTTGAATGCGAATGTCTCCCATAGGCACAGTTTGAACAATTGGTCCCTAGTTGGTGGTGCTACTTGGGAATATTTAAATGGTATGGCCTTGTTAGAGGAAGTATGTCACCGGAGGCAGGCTTTGAGACTGTAGTTCTCAGCTTCCTGCACATGCCTGCCAAGTACTGCCATGCTGTCCCTATCATGATGGACGCTAGCCCTCTGGAACCATAAGCCAAAACCAACTATTCCTTTAAGTTGTTACAGAAACAGAAAATTAGGAAACCAACACAAGATGATTATATAAATGGAGAAACCACTTGATGAGTGCCTTGTAGTGGAGTGAGGGTGAGGAAGGAGAGGAGCCGAGGAGAAACTCTCCAGGGCGACCTCCAAGTCAGCAGAGTCATTTTATCAGTCACTAGGGTCAGGGAAGGGACTACTTTGAGTACGGTTTTGGATCTTCCAAGCTTGGTCTAAATGAAAACATTGAGCAGAGTCATGAATGCTAGAGATAAGTTTCTGATGAGTCTTAGAGCCCTGGAGATAAAATATAGAGACAGACGAAACGTAGCATAACTTCCAGTGGATCCCAACATTTGAGGGTGCGAGGAAGACAGCTAGGAGACAGTCCCTTCATGCCGAGAAGCATGTGGCTTAAAAGGAGGAAGAGGAGGCAGAGGCAGGCGGATCTTTGCGAGTTCGAGGCCAGCCTGGTCTACAAAGCGAGTCCAGGACAGCCAGAGCTGTTAAACAGAGAAACCCTGTCTCGAAAAACCAAAAAAAAAAAAAAAAAGGAGGAAGAGGACCAAAAGTGAGTGGTGTGGTGTGGAAACCCACAGAAAAGTCCGCTGTATTACATTAAATGAACCACCATATTATATCGATAATGCCAGCACCTGGGAGGAGGAGGCAGGAGACTCAGGAGTTCAAGGCCAGTGACGACTGTGTAGCAAGTTCAAGACCACCTTAGGCTACATTAGAACCTGTCTCAAACAACTCATCAAATATTTCAATCAGCATGAATCAAATTGCATGTATTACTGAAGAAGCAAGGTTTTGTGGTGTCTCCAGGGGCTGCTGGTACGAAGCTGCGTTTTCTTAGGCTTCCCACCTGACCTGTGCCAGTGGAGGTTGTTCACTGTGGCCTGCCTGTCCTATTCTGCATTCTGAGCAACCAACACTAGCTGAAGATCGAAACAAACTACTTGAGTTTGTTTCCAGCACCTGCAACCCTCACGTCCTATGGGTGCCCCTTGGGCTCACTGTGCTTAGGCTCTCCCATCAGGCCCCGCTGCTCTCCCGTCAGGCCGTGCTTTCTCTTCCTGACCACCCCATGACTCCTCCCTGGCTTCTCTGTGTGCCAAGGTTTCCTCTGCCCAGAGAAGCCTGCAAAAGTCTTCTGATGTTCAGGATGTTCTGAACAGACTGGCTTGTGTCATACTACTCTCCAGGTCAGAATCTTCAGCAATTCCACACTTTGTTCACGCAGGTTTCGAAGCCATGGAGAGGGACACTTATGGCCCCATGTGTTTAGCTATGCCCCTTTGATGGCCTTCTACAATACTGATGCTGGTCAAACTGCTCAGCACTAGTTCTGGACACTGGCAAACGTTACCTAGTGGTACTGTCCCCCTCCCTCCTCTGCCATTTTTTGCTCTTTCTTCCATGGAAAAGGCTCAGCCCTCTTGAGATTCCACCCACTTACTATGGTTAAATTCAAACCCTAAATGTTCTGAGGAAATTTTCTGCATGGCTTCTGGCTGGCTCTTTCAGTGTTACATATGCCAGCCCTGATGCCCAGCTCACAGCCTGCGTCGTCCTTGTCTAAAAGTTTAAACACACTTTGTCACTGTGAGTGCACTCAGGGGAGAGTCCCATAACTCTCCAGCGTTTCCCTGAGGCAGCACCGCATCATATTCATTACAAGACCCCAAGCAGGGCTGATGAACTAGCTCACCAGCTATTGTCATACATGATTGACATACATAAATAAAAATATCTGCACACATATGCAAATGCGACGCACTAATACTTTCTCACCTCAAATGGGTCACAGCGACAATTCGAATACAGAGGAATCAAACGTGATCTCTGAACCGAGAATCTGAATTCAGCAGTTCCACTGCGGAGAGAAGCAAAGAACTTTAATTTGTTAAAGTGTATATAGGTCACTTCCCAGTGACCATTTTGAGGTTCTCATGTCCCAGAGAGTCAGTGCTCCTGACTGCTCGGCTCCTCTAGTAGATGCCAGTTTGTTGCTGGATTTCAGTGCTTGTTTTAAATGCTCTAGTAACAGAGCAATGGATTTCTCAATCAACGATTGCAAAGCGCCCTGTGCCAACTCTGGCAAGCTTTCAGCACTAAATCTGAAAAGCAGGCTGTCTTAGTTCTTGCTGCTACAGTAAGAATACCATGGACTAGAGGACCAAAACCAGAGGCTTGTTTTTTCCAATTCTCTGAACTCAAAAGGCCACAACCACGGTTCCAGCAAATGCGGGTCTGATGAAGGCTCTCCTCCTCAGCAGATGGCCATTTCCTCATTGTCTGTCCATGGACAGGAGCAGGGCAGATTCTTGTGTCTATTTTATAAGGTGCTAATCCTAGCGACAGGTCTGTTCTCCTGAACCTACCACCTCAGAGATTGAGTCTTCTCATACTATCATGTGGAGGTTAGAATTTCAACAAAAGAATTTTAGGATCAATACAAACACACTCAGTGCATGGCAAAGATTAACTTAAAATTTTAAATTTTATTTTAATTAATGTGTGCCATGTGTGTAGTATGCACATGAGGTCAGTCACCCACAGAGGCTAGAAGAGGGTCCCAGATGCCATGGATCTGAAGTTACAGACAGCTGTGAGCCTACCCACATAGGTGAGGAACGATTTCTCCAGCCCCATACTGAACTTATTTAAATTAAAGACAGAGAGTCAGTGAAAAAAAATCTCAGTTGAACAGCTTGATGGATTTGCACATCTGTACAGATCCATTTCCCAGATCACATCTGCATGCAGAATATTTTCAGGACTCAGGAGAGCTCCATCCTAGCTACTCCAGTTCAGTATTGAATTGTGGGAAACACATGGCTCCATTTTCTTTCTGGGTCATGTCCTGCCCCTCCCCTCCCTGGACAGCACATGGATTTCTCCCTGAGTGGAATTCAGTCTGTACTCTTGGAGGTCCAGTCTTCCCCTTAGGTCTCCATTGCCCATTTCAGGAGTTTGTTGAAGTGTCATTTTGTTACTATTTTTCTATTTGCTATACCAAACAGATGATATATTTATTGATTTCATAAATGTGTTGGTACGTCCTCTGTGCTTGTCACATTTATCTAAAAGCTAGATATTTGGATGGGTAACATCTATAGGTTTAAAATGTCTCATTCTTACCCCAAAGGAACAGCAACTAGTCAAACAGCTCACCTACATCAACTGTGAAGTTCAGAAACTAGTAAACTTCTGAAATAATATTCTCAATGGCCTTTGCCTTCATGATCTGAGGAAAGAGTTAAGAATATCACTAACATGGGCTAGAGAGACAGGTCAGGTGTGAAGAGTGCTTGTTCTTACACAGGACCTGAGTTCTGTTCTCAGCTCCCATACTGAGCAGGTCACAGACGCCTGCAGCGCCAGCTCCAAACGCCCCCTTCTGGCCTCAGCATGCACCTGCAGTCACATGAACAAGCATTTAATTTTTAGAAAGAAAGAATATTTTTAATATGATCTGTGCTTGTTTTAGGAAATATTGGTGAGTTGAGGGGAGAGATTGTCTCTAGTTCTCTTTCTACTTGCTACCTGACTGACAAATTAAGATATCTAAGTTGACCAGGCTTGGTGGCACACGCCTTTAATCTCATCACTTGGGAGGCAGAGGCAGGTGGATCTCTGTGAGTTCAAGGCCAGCTTGGTCTACAGAGTGAGTTCCAGGACAGCCAGAGCTGTTACACAGAGAAACCCTGTCTCAAAAAACCTTAAAAAAAAAAAGAAAGAAAGAAAGAAAGAAAGAAAGAAAGAAAGAAAGAAAGAAAGAAAAAAGAAAGATATCTAAGTTGCTTTCTCCACATTGTTTAGCTTCAGCTATGGGATGAGTAAATATGTTACTCTGAGCAGCACAGATAAATCACCAAAAATCTGTTATACTTATCAGTATTCACCAAGCTTTGCTGTAGTAAGAGAATACCCCAAGTGTCAGTAGCTTATCACAACTAAGCCTTCTCTGTCCCTCACCATGCATGTCTGCATAGGTCATGTTGTGTCCCTGAACCACATATTCTCTCTTCTAATAGCTGGTCTGAAGCAGAGGCCTTCATCTGAGACATGCCAATCAACAAGCAGAAGGAAGAGCACATTCAAGTTTCTTGAAGTTTCTGCTTTTAACCGATCCACATTCCTTGAGCTCACACAAGTCATGTGTCCAAATCTCCATTAGAAAGGAAAGACATCCCTCCAACAGGAACTTCTGGATTGTGAGAGAGGCCAGAAGGACACTTGATCAGCAGGGAACTGAATCTTCCTCAGCCACTGTCCCCGGCATGTACAAGGACTGCTGGAGCCTGTTTCAGGAGACTGTCTCCGACTTCATCCTGAACTATGGGGCCGCACTATTCCTGCTGACATCCCCACAAACATGAGGTGTGGAGCTCTATTAGACTAGCTTATCCCCATAAGATAGGGTCTCTCTCTGAGCCCAGAGTTTGCCTTTTGGTTAGGTTAGATGAACAGTAACCCTCAATGATCATCCCTGCCTCTGCCCTTCTACCAACTATTCTAGATCTTTGGCCCCACGACAAGTTTTTTGTTGTTGTTGTTTTGGTTTAGTTTGGTTTGGTTGTTTGTCTTTGACTTTTCCAGACAGGGTTTTTCTGTGTAGCCCTGGCTGTCCTGACCAGGCTGGCCTCAAACTCACTGAGTTCTACCTGCCTCTGCCTCCCAAGTGCTGAGATTTAATGTGTGAGTCATCACGCCTGGCACAAGTTATTTTTTTAAGTGGGGAAAATAGGTAAGGTTTGGTTCACAGCGTGTTTAGTGTTGAAGTATGTATGGAGGACCAAAAATTAGATACTGTTTTGATGATATTTGTCCTGCATTATGTGTCTCTTACACAGGGACCGGCTACACAGAGAGCTGACTGTTCACATGAGAAGGTGTTTCTGCCTTGCTGCCGTGGTCCCACTAGCCACATGCATGTTGTACAGGGACACACTTGGCACTACTCCTGTCTTTTATAGTGGGAGGGAGACTTCTCTAATACCAGGGAATAGCACTGATTTAACTGGTCCTTCTGAGAAGATAAGTGAGCACACCTGCTCTGCTCTTCCCCATCTCTTGGGAGGAGACTGCTTGATCAAACATGGTTGACCCTGGACATCATTACTGCTTATAGAAGGGAGATCCCCGCCCTTCAAAGATGACCTAGTACTAGGTAAGAAAATATTCTCACATCTGAGGGTTAACGCTTGTTTCTCCTCAAACTACCCAAGAATGGCAATGATGAAGGAATCCTTACTCACCTCACACAGGAAGGATAAAGTCCTCATCGGAGAAGAAAATCATGCCATCCAGAGGCTCTGTAGTTCTTTGTGCAATGGCTGATACACAATAAAAATCAGTTTTCTTTCTTTTCTTCTTTCTTTTTTTGAGACAAGTCTCATGTAGTCTCAATAATACTAAGGAGTTGACTGAAGTTGACCTTGGCTTAAAGAGCTACTACATCCCTGACCCCAAAAATAAATTTTCGCTAAGGCAATACTATATAACCAACCACATATAAAAGTACCTGGGGACAGGCTGGGTGTGGCCCTTCACACCTTTAATCTCAGCACTCAGAAGCAAAGGCAGCCAGGTGTCTGTGAGTTTGAAGCCAGCTTGGTCTACACAGTGAGTTCCAGGACAGCCAGGGCTACATAGAGAAACCTTGTCTCGAAACAAACAAAAAATTCCTTGGCACAATAAAGAAACAACTATAATTCCAAAGCTCTGAAGGCTGAACCACAGGGATTTTGAGTTCAAGTTTAACCTAGGTTACAAAGTTAGATCCTGTCTCAAAAACAACAATAAAATTAAGTAAGTAAAAGACACATACTGTAATTTTCTTTGAGAATGAGGTATCTGAGAGTATCCCAACAGTAAACTGAGAAAAAAACACGAGTCAAGAGTGCAGGGCCGGGTGTGGTTATGCACGCCTTTAATCCCAGTACTCACAGAGTACAGGGAGGCAGAGGCAGGCAGATCTCAGTGAGTTCAAGGATAGCCTGGTCTACAGAGTGAGTCCAGGACAGCCAGAGATACACAGAGAAACCCTGTCTCAAAAAACCAAAACCAAAACCAAACAAACAAAAGAGTGCAGAGAGGAAAACAGTGATTTCGTTAACTCAGGAGACCATACAGGCAGCCGGCTGGAAATGTCTATAGTGGGACTTGGTGGCGTCATGTGGATATGAATAAGTTATATATGCATATGTTACATGTGATATGTAGGATTTGTTTTATTACAGCACACAATTTACTATATATAATGAATAATGTATTATTGTAGTTATACAAGTATAGTAACGAGGGCCATGGAGAAGGCTCAGAAGGTAAAGGCCCTTACCACCAAGCCTGAAGAGGCAAGTTCAATCCCCAGGTCCCAGATGGTGGAAGAAGAGAACTGACTCCCATAGATTGTCTGACCTGCACATGCATGCCATGGCCCATGCAAACCCACACATGTACATACATATGCACACAGAGTGATAAATAATAAAAATAATTTAGATTTAAAAGAAAATAACTTTAAAATAGCTAAAGTATAATTTTTGCTTACATGAAGAATAAAATATAAAATATGATATATTGGCAGAAACAGGTTATGTAATAATGATATATACATATACTGTGATAAATATTTGACATTTTTATATATACATTTATTGAGTTTTGCTATAAAAGCCTGTTTACTTTATTATATATAATTAACAAAAATAAGACCTACATCGAGAGAAAAGTTAGAAATATTATGTACATGGACAAGTCTGAGAAGCTTGGAAGGATGCAGCCCAGTGGTAGCACAGCCACCTAGAATAATATATCAGGGTCTGTGTTCACTCCCCTGACACCCTCAAATACAACAGGACAGATTTCGATTAGAGAGATAGATGGCTCTGTGGTTAAGAGCACTGGCTGCTCTTGCAGAGGACCCAGGTTCAATTCCCAGCACCCACATGGCAGCTCACAACCATTAATAACTCCAGCTCCAGGGGATCTAACGCCTTCTTCTGGCGTTTGAGAGCTCCAGGCACTCATGCAGTGCAAAAACATACGTACAGGCAAACACTTATACACATAAAATTAGTCTTAAAAAAAAAACCCAGCATATTTGAGGGACAAAAGAACTCTAGGAAATAAATATAATAGCTATAAAAAGAAGCAAATGTAACAGTATTAAAAAGGCTGAAAGATTATGCTTTAGACTTTTTATCTCTGGGGCTGGAGAGATGGCTCAGGGGTTAAGAGCACTGGTGCTCTTCCAGAGGTCCTGAGTTCAATTCCCAGCAACCACATGGTGGCTCACAACCATCCTCAATGTGATCTGATGCCCTCTTCTGGCTGAAGGTGTGCATGCAGATAGAACACTCATATACATAAAATAAATAAATAAATAAATCTTAAAAAAAAAAAGGCGGGCCTTGGTGGCGCACGCCTTTAATCCCAGCACTCAGGAGGCAGAGACAGGTGGATCTCTGTGAGTTCCAGGCCAGCCTGGTCTACAGAGTGAGTTCCAGGACACCCAGGGAATCACAGAGAAACGCTGTCTCAAAATAACTTAAAAAAAAATTTTTTTTTTAAAAGTCAATCCATCAAAAAAAAAAAAAAAGCACCAAATGAAAACTCCACCGAGGGCTCATTGCGAGGACATGAAAAGACTAGTGGGGTAACCCTGGACACCAAGCAGAGAAAGTGTCCCAAGAACTCCAGGGAGAAAGGGCGGCATGTGCACAGGGGGAAGGAAACACTTCAGATGAAGAAGCAGAGAAGCGGTGGGGGCCCAGTGAGGACCAGAAGCCATGGGCTCCCACAGGAAAAGTGTGCTGGCAATCCCAGGAGAGCTTGCCCAGGAGGGTCAGGGTTGGATATGCTTCAACCTGGAGAAACTGCAGTTCAGACCAGCGACGAGTCAGTGGCCACAAAGATCCTCAGAAAAACACTGGCAGACATATCTGTGGCAAAATGACATTGAGTGGGGTTTTATATACACAGCCTTATTTTTAGGGTGAGGAATCACTTTTTTTTTTTTTGAGACAGGGTTTCTCTGTGTATCCCTGGCTGTCTTGGCCTCACTCTGTAGACCAGGTTAACCTTGAACTCACAGAGATCCGCCTGCCTCTGCCTCCCAAGTGCTGCCATTAAAGACGCGCGCCACCCTGCCCAGCAATCACAGACAGCTGTGAGCTGCCATGTGGGTGCTGGGACTTGAACAGCAGCCAGTGCTCTTAACCGCTGAGCCATCTTTCCAGCCCCCAAGGAATCACTTTACAATAACCGATAAAAAACAGGGTTTTTTAAAATGATAAAACTTCTTTTTATCATTAAATAAGATAAATAGCAACCTGAGAAATGCAGTGATTATGAAACCTTAAAAAAATTACAAATTTCACCAACTTGAGTCATTGTTTCTTCTTTTGTTAATTTTTGCATGATCTTTTATATTTAGTTATATTGAAAATATGGATCTCAACACAATTTTTTTATTTTTGAAAATAATGTCTAATTACTTCAATTGTACAGTTTGACAATTCACTATATGGACACTGTGTGTAGTGATAAAGTCACCGCACTGGGGACTGACTCTTCCTGACAAAGCACACGCTCACCCTACGGTGTGAGCGCTCTCACTTCCTCGCTCCTCACCGCTCAGTTTCTCCTTGTCTGCCCCCAGCACCTTTCTCCATTAAAAAAAATCATAGCACTTAACATTTCCATTTTTTGCTGGGCAGTGGTGGCGCACGCCTTTAATCCCAGCACTTGGGAGGCAGAGGCAGGCGGATCTTTGTGAGTTCGAGGCCAGCCTGGTCTACAAAGTGAGTCCAGGACAGCCAGAGCTGTTATATAGAGAAACCCTGTCTCGAAAAACCAAAAAAAAAAAAAAAAATTCCATTTTTTTAGGATTTCTGGTGAACATGTGAAATTGTATGTACTAGCAGAGTACAGTGTGAGCATCTCCATACATGTCCGACATAACAAGTCCCAATGCCTACATTTCTTCCCCTGGCCATCACTTAGGCTTAGAGCCTTAAAGTCTCGTCTACTTATCATTCACAACACTAAATTTGATAAAATAAGATTGGGGAGAATGGAGAGAAAGGAATTGGGGTGTAAAAAAACTAAAACCACACACAATAATAAAATTATTAACAAATCTAAAATTAGCACCTAATGGGCTGTAGAGGAGTTACTAACACTCGATGTTCTTCCAGACGGCCAGATTTTAGTTACCAGCACCCACATCAGGAGGTTTCCAGCCACCCTAACTCTAGCTTTGAGGTACTGAATGTTCTCAGACCTCTTTGGGGACCTGTACATATGTGGTACACATAAGTTCACAAAGGCACATATACACACACATTAAAAATAAATAAAATCAACAACCAACAAATAATCAGCGTGAGTGTTTATACTTACACTAGAATGTAGCTTCAACCTGAGAAGAGATCCTAGGATGCAGAAGTGACACCTAGGAGATGAAACTTGTTTCATAATAACCTTTTTGCAATAGTCTCTGCTTTTCCTATCATTTGGTTCAGTGGACAAACTGGTGCCTGAGTTAGATCCCTGGAGCCCACATAAATGTGCAAGGACAGAACCAGCTCTACAAAGTTTTTCTTCACCCTCCTTACATGTGTCATGGCTCACGCATAGCCACATGACATCATACTCACATGACATCATACCCCACACACATACTAATAGATAACATATAAATGATTTTTTTTTTTTTGGTTTTTCGAGACAGGGTTTCTCTGTGTATCCTTGGCTGTCCTGGACTCACTTTGTAGACCAGGCTGGCCTCGAACTCACAAAGATCCGCCTGCCTCTGCCTCCCAAGTGCTGGGATTAAAGGCGTGCGCCACCACCGCCCGGCTCATATAAATGATTTTTAAGGATTTACTCTTTTACTTTTTCATTTATATGTATGTGTGTTTGTGTGCCGTGTGTGCAGTTAGCACAGGTTAAAAGAGGGCCTCAGGTTTGGAACTGGAGTCACACATGGTTGTCAGCCACCAATTGAGCTGCAGTGATCCCAGTATTTGGGAGTCAGAGGTAAGGAGGAGGATTTCTGTGAGTTCAAGGCCAGCCTATGGTCTACATAGCAAGTTCCGACCAGCCAGGGATGGACAAGAAAATCTTATCTCAAAACGCATGCGCGCACACACACACACACACTTTATTAGTCTCTTTGTTTTTCATAACACTGACCTTTTGGAGGGAAATGTCAGTTTAAAAAAAAGTATGTTATTTTTATCTGTGAATATGGGGGGCACATTGTGGGGTGACTGCTAGAGCTAAAAGAGGACATTGGATCCCCTAGAGTTGGAGTTACAGGTAACTGTGAGCTGCCAGATATGCATGTTAGGAATGAACTCATGCTCTCTAGAATAGCATCAGGTGTTTTTTTTATTACGTGTTTGTGGCCCTGATTCCTTATCTTAGATCCTGATCTTGAGTCTTGGGTCCTGGTCATGGGCTGTGGATTTTAGGTCTGATCCTGGGTCCTGGGTCCTGAATCCTCAGTCCTATTTTGGATCCTGGATCTTGGTCCTAGTTCTGGGTCATATATTTTGAGTCCTGGGTCCTCAGGCTTGGAGCCTGGTCTTGGTTCTAGATTTGACCTGCTAGTGTTTCCATATGGAGAGAGAGAAGAACAGGTTTGAAAACTTTAAGAAATATATCAGCCGCAATGAATGGATATGAATTGTGTATCCTGATTCAAACAACACACTTAGAAAGTTGTAGGCCAGTCAAGCGAGCCAACGGAGCACTGTGTAGAAGCAAGCGGTTTCGCACAGATCACATTCCTATCAAGTTCATCCCTTTTGTGCAAAGTTTGCATCTGTAGACATCCAAAAGGAAGAGAAGCGAGCATTTGCTTCTGAGCCACCTGATCTGGGAAGCAGGTAGCATGCTAAACAGAGTAAGATGGGCCAGAGGCTGCTCAGGGTAAAAGCTGGGGGATGAGTACACCCCAGTGTGAAATTTTCCATAACGATTTTAAAATGACAACCAGGAATAATAAATCTCATCACAAGTAGCAAGGAAAAAGAGGAAGGAAGGAAAAGACAGGATTTGTGTGTTTCATTTCTCACTGGCAATTCCTTGGGTATGTGGTGCAAAAATAAACTCTGTGTTTTAGAAACAGGAGAAGGGAGAGGCCCCGTGTTCTTAATCCCCAAAGAACGCCGACGCTGCCACATGTGAACAACTCAGTGGACGTTCTTAGAACCTTATCTACTCAGAAAAAGCCTAGTGTGTATATTTTTTGTAATAATCAATGTCTGATAAAAGGCCTTAGTTATTTTGTTTTTGCATTTAAAAATATGATTTTCTTTAAACCTCTGAAAACATTTTTGTTTGCCTCTTAGGTTTTACTTCAGGATTTATTTCCTATTCTTATTTTGTGTGGAAGACTCTGATCAAACCTCTATTTACAATATTAGAATTCTTAATTGTTCTTCATATGATGATTTGGAACAATTTTTATTTTTTCATTTGGTTTCTATTTAGGAGATGTATGGAACTGGGTAGGGGCTTTGTTTTATTTCTCCGAAGTCCACCCAGATGTCTGACTTCCTGTCCCTTACTTCCCATGTCCCTACCCTGAGTTTGAAGCCATCAGGAATGCTGTATTCCACCTAGTCTCTACCCACACTTCCTCTATTAGCTGTGCTATCCTTTCTTTGTCTCCTTCCTGTGAAAGCCTCTGAGGAACGGATTGATGAAGCCATGTATGTCTTCTTTTATTTAACTTCTGTCCCATCAATATTCACAAGTACATTACAGGGAGATTTAAACACAATATCCTACTTTAATGATCACAAATAAGAGTTCTTAGAAGTTGGATTTTCCTCCTTACTCTCTCTGTCCCCATGCACACCCCCAGATTACAGAGCCCTACTTTCTGAAAACAGTAAAGCACCAAGTGCTCTCATATTAAGAAGCCTAAGTTGGAGGCTAGAAGGATTGTCTCAACAGTTAAGAACACTTGGTGCTCTTTCAGAGAACCCAGATTTGGTTCCCAGCATCCACACAGTGGCTCACAAGCACCTCTAATTCCAATTCCAGGGGATATAACACCTTCTTCTGCCCTTCAAGGACACATGAAGTATACATACATGCATACATACATACACACATACATACATAGATACATACATACAGGCAAACACAACCATAAATAAGAACAAATAACTTTTTCTTTAAATATCAAATCTACCCCAGACCTTCAGTCCACACAGCCAAGGGCAGTCAATGCTTTACACATAAAAGGATAACACATCGTTGATATGAGAGGTCTGGATGTGCCTGAGGGTGTGATGGATGATGTCATACCAAGACCCTCCAGAAGGTCTCTAAGCAGGCAAGGCTGCAGAGGAGAGGGCAACCCTGGGCAAGACTCTCCTGGGTGCTGACTGGGCTTACTGTGTGACTCTGCAAATATTAAATATAGCTACATGAATCACAATACGAAACTCCAGTCTGAAACTGGTGTTCCCTCTCCCTAGCTGATGGATAACAAAGAATCAAGTGAACAAAGTTTGTTCTGTATGAAGAATAAGCAAATGCATCTCTCCTCCTGGAGATATGCGGTGCATTCCGCTTAGCACATGCTTTCTGAGTGCTGTGTGGTGTGTATTTATCTTGGAACTAAATTGTCTGTCCTTGTAACTAGAAAGACATTTCCCCCAGAACTTCTGACTCATGCTAAGGTACACAACAGCTGATAAACTCTAATGACTTCACAGGGGACAAATGGGCTGTATGACTTTGAACAACCATGTGGCTTTCAGGACAGTGGGTGAGAGCAAACAGTGGCTCCTAATGTTTGGCCTTTTCCCATGAATAAAGTTGAAAACGGTGGTCATGTCACCTGTTCTGCTGACAAAGCTCTTTCTTTGCAGTACTTGATGACACCATTCTGCCTCTTGTATGAATGTTTCTTTTCTTTTCTTTCTTTCTTTCTTTCTTTTTGTTTTGTTTTGTTTTGAGACAGGGTCTCTCTATTGAGTCCTAGGTGTCCTAGAACCAGACTCTGTAGACCAGGCTGGTTTCAAACTCACAGAGATCCCCTGTTTCTGTTTTCTGGGGGCTGGAATTAAAGGTGTTCACCACTGCAACTGCCTTGAATGTATATTGTTTATAATGAAAATATAACCTGTGCTTCTAGTAACAGTCACAGGAGCTGATATATACTGGTTGCTTCAAAAGCACAAGGTATTCTGCTAAAAGCTTCAAGTCTGATGATGCTTAATCTTCAGAAACCTGGTGGGTTTCTTGCCTCTATTGAGCAATCAATAAAGGAAGGACCTCAAAGGCCTCAGAATGCTTATCCCTCACTTATCCTTCCTGAAAAAAAAAAAAACCCAAAACAAACAAACCAAAACTTCCTTCCAGAAAAAAAACAAGGAAGCTAATAAAGAATGAAATTCAAATCAAGATAAAAAGGGAACAAAATAATGGTTATAAAAGCTAATTAATATAGTGGGTCTACATAGCGACCAATGGAAACATAGTAGGAATTCAATACATAGAGGCTTTTGTAATGAGAAAAATGTCAGGCAGTCCCAACAGATGGAAAAGACTGGTATGCAGAATTTTTCAAATATCCAAAGATAGGTTGAAAAAGGAGGTAAGGGCTGGAGAGGTGGCTCAGAGGTTAAGAGCACTGGCTGTTCTTCCCAAGGTCCTGAGTTCAATTCCCAGCAAACACATGGTGGCTCACAGCCATCTACATTGAGATCTGTCCAGGAATATATGTAGAGCAAATACTGTATACATAATAAATAAATAAATAATGTTTAAAAAAAAAGAAAAAGGAGGTAATACTGTCTATGTAAAAAAAATGGAAAATAGGCTTATATGTCAATAATTTTAAATAGAGAAATGAAAGAAATAACAGAACACGTTTGAAAAGTAAAAATATTACCCAAAAAGTATTTTCCAGACACAACAGTGCAGCTAGCTGCACATGAGCTCTCAGCTACTGTGACAGCATTCCCAAGGCCCGTGCAAGCTGAAGCGGACCAAGTCGGAGCACGGAGGCAGGGGCCGCACAGCTCCCCGCACCCTAGCTGAGGGGCTGCTGGGATCTGATACCTATGGGAGAAGGAGGCCTGGGTTTCTTTAAGGGTGTGGCCCCTGGTAACTTTGCCAGGTTCCAGTGGGCAGCTGCACACCTAAGAGTATGTGTGCAGCATAAATTGAACTTAATGGGTTAAAAAACAAAACAAAACTGAGGACACAAAGTTGGGTGGGTGGAGAAGTGAAGTGGATCTGAGAGGAGTTGGGGGAGGGGACTGACTATGATGAAAATACAATGTATGAAATTCCCAAAGATTTAATTAAAATGAAGAGGCATGACACACAAATAACTCATACAACAGAAAAATAAAAATGAGACCAGGCTGGGGAGGCAACTCAGTCACTAAAAAGCCTGCCTCCCACACATTCAGGACTCAAGTGAGTTCAGTCATGGAATCCACATCTTAGAAGCTGGTGCTCATGATCCCAGCTTTGAGGAGGCAGAGATGAGCAGATCCCTGGGGCCTGTGGCCACCGAGGCCTGGCTGGTGAGCTCCAGGTTCTAGTGAGGGACCCAGTCTCAATGGACCCAAGGTTTGATCTCATATGATTTCCATGCACATGAGTGTACAACTCCCCAACATTGCACAGTAAAACTCCCAAATAATAGCTATGACACAACATCTTTATACTATCCTTGACCTACATGATTAAAAGGCCAGCAAAAAAGACCTTGTCTCAAACAGACCAAGAAAAATGGTGGGCAGCACCTGAGGAATGACAGCCAAAGTTGCCTTCTGGCCTCCACACACACCCACACATACACCCATACAAATACCCCACACACATATACACTCATACACATACCCCACACACATATACACTCATACATACACCCCTACACACATATACACACATACACTCATACACACATATACACTCATACACACACATACACTCATACATACACCCCTACACACATATACACACATACACTCATACACACATATACACTCATACATACACCCCTACACACA
>CAJQZJ010032218.1:3499189-3511063 GCA_907164525.1 Lophiomys imhausi | reverse complement strand
ACACCCCTACACACATATACACTCATACACACATGTTCACACACCTTCACACCCACACATAAACTCATTCACATTCTGACATATACACTCATACACACCCACACACACCCACACATATACACACTCACACACACATATACACTCACACACACATGTACACTCACACACCCCTCCCACACATATACACTCATACACACACACACACACACACATACACTCATACACACACACAAGGAAGTATTTAATTGGGAGCTTGCTTACAGGTCCAGAAGGTTAGTCCATATTCTTATAGTGGGAAGCATGGTACTATGCAGGCAGACAAGATGCTGGAGAAAGAGCTGAGAACTTTACATCCTGATATTCAGGCAGCAGGAGGAGATACTGGGCTTGGCCAACCGCAGCACACACCTCCTCAACAAGGGCACACTAATCCTTCCAAATAGCTCATCAGCTGGGGAGTAAGCATGCAAATATGTGAGTCCATGAAGACTACTCTCATTAAAACACCACAGAGGGCATGCAAAGACCGTGTCAGAAGATCCAGGAGAGTGAGCTTACCAGACACACCTGAGCAACTGAGGATACGACCCCCTTACGCCCACCATATCCCTGGAAGAGCAGGGCCCACTGACCTGTCATCTAACCGTGCACTGTACCCATAGGTGCATGTGTCACCCCAAGTGTCCCTCTAAAGCATCAGCTCAGATGGTCTCCATTACTTTACATGGCCCATTCAAATTGAATCTGTGGAGGCTTCCAACAACTTTATAATGAGGTTCTCTGCTTTAAATTTTTCCTATGTATTTGTGCGTGTGCGTGCGTATGCATGTGTGCACATATGTTCAGGCCAGACAACATCTAGTAGGCCCTTTCTTTCCTTCTACCATAGGGTCCTAGGACCTAACTCTGGCTGTCACTCTCGGAGGCGATCAGCTCTTATGGCTGACACATCTCAGGGATCCCTTTACTTAGTCACCTCCTCTCTTTGCATCTGCATTAGCTCTGTGCCTCGGCCTCATTAAGTCTTTGTCAAATGTTTCTCTGTTATAAATTACAAACATGGTGGCAAGGATATATAGAAATTACATGGTTGTCTCAATACACCCAGAAAAAAGCTTTTGACAAACTCTAACATCTCTATGTAAACCGTCCTGAAGAAACTCAGAATAGAAGGAACATGTCTCAAAATAATGTAGGAATATATGTGTGTGTGTTCATTATATTATATTGCATACATACATTATATTAAATGGGGAAAAACTCAAACATTTTCATTAAAGTCAGGAACTAGACAAAGTTGTTCACTTCTCTACTTTTATCCAATAGTGGATAAAAAAGACAGGAGATACAAGCAAAAAGTGTAAATGGGGAATAAAGTATCCCTCTTTGCAGATCATAGGACTGTACACATAGGGCCTAAAGACTCTCAGAAAACTCATAGAATTGATATTTTCAGCAAAGTGGCAGGATGCAAAATTCACATACAAAAATCAGTAGCCTTCTTTGTAACATGGAAATCATACCAAAAAAGAAATCAGGGAAATAATCCCATTCACGATAGTTTTAAAGATAAAATACCTGGAAATAGCTCCAACCTGGGAAGAGAAGGACCTTTGTAATGAAATTTTAAGACACTGAAGAAAGAAATTGAAGAAGGCACCATTAGATGGAAAGATCTCTCCTGCTCATGGATCTGTAGGATTAGCAGTGTGAAAATGGCCACCCTACCAAAGCAATCTACAGGTTCAGTGCCATACCCTCCCAGTGTCATTTTTTACAGAAATAGAAAAATAAATAAAATTTATATAGAAACAGAAAAGAACCTGAATAACCAAAAACAATTCTAAACTAAAAGAATACTGTGAAAGGGATTGCCCAACCTAAGTTCAAGCTATACTACAGAGCCATGTTGAACAAAAACAGCACGACACTGGAACAAAACACAAACACAGAGTTCACTGGAATAACATAGAGGGCCCAGATACAAGGTCATGCAGCCACAGCCACCTGACTGTTTTACACAGATACCAAAACTACACACGGAAAGTAAGACAGTTTCTTCAATAAATGATGCTGAGGAAATGGAATAGTTGCCTGTAAAAGGAAGCTGAGCCTGATATCTCACCCTCACAAAACTCAACTTCAAGTGGAGCGAACCTTCAACAAAAGACCCAAAACTCTGAACTTGCTAAAAGAGAGTACATTTTAAGTTAGAGACATAGGTAAAGATTCCCTGAACAGGAGGACTCTGATCCCTCAGGAAATAAGGTCAGTAATGGGCAAATGGGACCTGAAATTAGAAGGTCCCTTCATAGCAAAGGAAACTTGTCAATCAAATGAACAGACACTGCAAGATAAGGGAAAATCTTTGCCAGCTGACAAAGGGTTAGTATCTAGAATATAGAAAGAATTCAAGAAACTAAATAATCTAATGAAAAACTCACCTGTAGACCTGAACATAGTTTTCAAAAAGATGACACACAAATGCTTAACAAACACTTTAAAGGTCATTATCTTCAAGGTCATTAACTATCAGGAAAATGTTGATTAAAGAAAGCTATTTGTGATTGATTCCTCCAGTCAGAATGGCTGTCCAGCGAGAAAACAGATCACCACAAGTGCTGGTGAGGATGTGGGGAAAAGTGATTCCTAGGGCACTGTCAGTGGGCATGTAAACTGGTGTGATCACTTTGCAAATCAATGTGAAATTTTCTCCAAAGTTAAAAATAGAACCACCATATGACCCAGCTTAAACCACTGCTCGGCATATCCCCAAGGACTGCATATCCTACTATGAAGGTACTTTATCCATGTTCATTGCTCTGGATTCATAACAGCTATGAAAGGATATCAGCCTAAATGTGCATCAACTGATGAATGGATAATGAAAATATGGTACATTCACACAATGGAATTTTGAAAAGAAAAAACCAAATCAAGCAATTTACAGGAAAATACAAGGAACTGGTTGATGGTATTATTAAGAGAACTTTTGTGTTCTGGACATGACATGGCTCTTGCACTCATAATCTCACAGTAGCTGTGGTTGTCTGTGAGCGATCAAGCCAGCCAGCGTCCCAGCAAAGATGGAAAGGGGCTGTTCTTCCTGCTAAGGATTGCTTGGCTACTAGGGGTCTTTTGTACTTACATGTGAATTTTAGGGTTATTTTACCTAGTTCTGTAAAAAAAAAAAAAAATCATTGGGGTTTTGATAGGCATTGAATTGAGTGTACAGGTTGCTGTCAGTGCCATGGACACTTTCAGGATAGTAATTCAGCCTAACCATGAGCACTAGAGGTCTTTGTGTCTTCTTCAACTTCTTCAGTGTTTTAAAGTTTTCGTTGTAGAGGTCTTTCCCCTCCTTGGCTAGGCTTGTTTATATACATTAGTGTTTTAAAATGAAATTGTAGGTTGAGTCTGTAGCTCAGGGTAGTAGACCTTGCTTCACGTGCATAAACAATCCCCAGTACTAAAAATAAGAAAGGAAAGAAAGACTCTTGAGTCCCCACATCACATGCAATATATTTACACTGTAGCACCCTTACCTCTCTGTCTAGCTAAGTTGGGTTTGAAGTCTGAGTTAGCAGTTTCAGGATCCACTCTCCTGATATATTGATTTGTACCCTTTGACTCTCAGTCTGTGGTATCTTTATCAATGGGATCTATTTCTTAAAGACAGCAGAGTTGTCTAAAACAGACCTAATTTTCTAATCCAGTCAACTGCTCTGTATTTCTTTATTGATGAGATGAGCCCACTTACATCTAAGGTTATAGTGGAGCAATATTTAATAATTCATATAATTCTGTTGCTCATTTTCCTGGTTGGTTTGGTTACTGTTTGGTATTTTCTTTCCCTCCTTATTAGTATTGGGGATTTTATGACTTTCAGTATTATACGTGACAGATTCTTCCCTAGCTTCCTGTTGTGTAACTGTTTCTGGGGAGATGTGAATAAATGTCTACTCACCCCAGATAGAGAACGGATGAACTTGGTGAACCAGCGAGCTTCGTTGGGGTTATTTATAGGGGTGTGGGTGAGGGGCTACTTGACCAGAACAGGAACAATCGAAAGGCTCAGCATTACCAAAAGCACCGCAGTTCATGAAAGCTGGAAGCTCAGAGTTCATGGCACAACTTGCAGGCAGATGGACAGGTTGGAGACTATCTCTTCCAGGAAGCTCTGCCACAGGTTTCTGTCCCTTCTAGGCAGTTTGTCTGGTCTGTCTCTTCCGATAAGTCGGCTTGGTCTCCTGAGGAGTCCTTACTGTCTTTATAAAAAAAATTGAGGAGTAAAGGACCTTGAGAATCTGGTCAATTTCAGACTCTGAGTCATTTACTTCCTGAGTCTTTGATTTTTTATTTTGTTGAGACAGGGTCTTACCACGAAGTCTTGGCTAGCCTGGAACTCACTATATAGACCAGACTGGCCTAGAACTCAGAGATGCTTCTGCCTCTTTAATCCCAAATTCTGGAATTAGAGGTGTGTGCCACTATGCCCAGTTTATTTCTTGAGTCTTATAAATTCCCTTTAAAAAATGAATTTGAGTCTAGAGTTTCCCGAGTCTTCAGCCTCCTTTACAACTTGAATCTTAAGGCTCTTCATAGGAAATTACTACAAAGCAAGACCCTTTGTGCATCAATTCCTCTCATGAGATGAAGCTCACATGTTCCTGTGCCCTCCTCATGCTTCAGACTGCCTTCCTCTTCTGTGTATAGTATGCCATTATGCATCAGACGCATTGCCAGCTTGGTAGTCATGCACTCTCTCACAGCTTGTTCTCCTCTGAAAATGTCCTTATCTCTTCATCAGATTAAATAAAACAACTTGATCACAGTTATATACTTTCAGGATTTGAAATACATTGTTTCATTCTTTCCTGGCTTTTAATGTTGCTGATAGATATGATGTTATTCTGATGCATTTGCCTTTGTAGGTAAGTTGCTGTTTTATTCTTTACAACTTTTAATGTAGGCTCCAGCTCTTGTAACTATGATGTCTCCCTTGCTGAGGGGACAGTGTTCTAAAACACCATCTTTCCTCTTTCTTTCTTTCTTTCTTTTTTTTTTTTTTTTGGTTTTTCGAAACAGGGTTTCTCTGTGTAGCCCTGGTTGTCCTTTAACTCACTTTGTAGACCAGGCTGGCCTTGAACTCACAAAGATCCACCTGCCTCTGCCTCCCAAGTGCTGGGATTAAAGGCATGCACCACCACTGTCCTGCTCCTCTTTCTTTCTTTCTTTCTTTCTTTCTTTCTTTCTTTCTTTCTTTCTTTCCTTCCTTCCTTCCTTCCTTCCTTCCTTCCTTCCTTCCTTCCTTCTTTCTTTTCTTTTCTTTTCTGTTTCCTGAGAAGGGCTTCTCTGTGTAGCCCTGGCTGTCCTGGACTCACTTTGTAGACCAGGCTGGCCTTGAGCTCACAGAGACCACCAGTCTCTGCCTCCCAAGTGCTGGGATTAAAGGTGTGAGCCTGCACTCCTGGCAGCTATAGACCGCTGTGAACTGCCCTATGGGTGCTGCGATTTGAACCTGGGTCCTTTGGAAGAGCAGCCAGTGCTCTTAACCGCTGAGCTGTCTCTCCAGCCCCTCTGCTTCCATTTTTAATGTCATGTAAACATCTGTTTTCTCTTTTATTCTCAGTTAGTTTGACCAGTGTTTAGTCACATTTATTGATCTTTTCTTTTTGTTTTGATTTGTTTGAGACAGGGTTTCTCTGTGTAGCCCTGGTTGTCCTGCAACTCACTCTGTAGACCAGGCTGGCCTTGAACTCTCAGATCCTCCAGCCTCTGCCTCCATGAGTGCTAGGATCAAAGGCATGGGCCAACACTGCTGGCTTTATAGACCTTTTGAAATAAACAACTTCTGGCTTTATTATCTTCTTGTGCATACATGTGTGGGCCTCGGTCTGCACTGTGGGCTGGAAGGAGCTGGGTCAGTACCAGTGCAGTGATCAGTAACTGTGTAGGTGGACTTGCTGGCAAGTGAAAGTAAGCAGTTTCCTTCTTCCAAACTCCTTTTATCTGAGTTGCCGCTGGGAGGTGCCATCTACATTTAGGGTGTGTCTTCCCATTTCAAACAGTTTGACCAAGAAATCCACTATGGGGTTCTGTAGTGGCCATTCATTTGATTCCAGATCCAGATCCAGTCAAACTGACAACCAGATTACCCATCACCAGGAGAAATGACACCACCAAGGAGAGGATGGGCACTGGAAATCCAAAACTGTGGCCGGGGAATCCTGGTCCCAGTATTAACTTCCGAGTTCTCTATGTTGTGGGAGCAATTGTGGAGGCAGAACAGCAATGGGTCGCATAAGGAGCAGATGGCTCCTTGGGGTGATGCAGAGAGCCGACCTCACCCACCTAGAGGATGAGTAGGTAAGGGGTCAACTGGGAACCGTGACTTCTAAGGAAAACATTCCTCCCAGATCCACAACTTGAAAAGACCATATGAATACATACATTACAAACATATTAGGATGCTCTTGGGTGCTCCGTAAGTATCTGCCACCTCCTGCCTCCCACTTACTCCTAAATAGGAAGGTCTGCACAGATCTCTGGATCTTTTTATAGCTGCTGGAAAACTCCCAGAATGCTTTAGTTTCTGACTCCTATGCCTTCAACCTATTAGGAAAACATTCTACTTGAGGCAGCTTCTTTAATCTTTAAATTTACCAAATGACTTTTAACTAAGTAACCACCAAGTGCAAAGACGTGTGTGTGTGTGTCTGTGTGTGTGTCTGTGTGTGCGTGTGTGTGCGTGTGTGTCTCTGTGTGTGTCTGTGTGTGCGTGTGTGTGTGTGCGTGCGTGTGTGTGTATGCGCGCGCGCGTGTGTCTGTGTGTGTGTGCGTGTGTGTGTGCGCGCTTGCATGTGCGTGTGTGTGCGTGTGTGTGTCTGTGTGTGTGTGTGCGTGTGTGTGTGCGTGTGTGTGCGTGCGTGTGTGTGTGTGTGTGTGTGTGTGTGTGTATTTGTAAAAGAAACCTTGTAGATTTCAGAATATTTTATATGGATCACATCCTAAAAGGTGTATTGAACATGAAGTCCACGTCACCAATGTCATGCAAGGGAAGAAGACACACTATATTTTGATTCCCACACTAACCCCATGCAGAGCAAGACCAAGCCTCAACCTGACAACTGCCTCTGGAACTTCATCTCTGTGTCTCAAACCAAAGACGGTTCATTTTACCTGCAAATGCTAGCATTTTGTGTTATTCCAGAGGAAGACTCCCAAGTCAGCAGTTTTAAACTTGTGATTATCCCAGCACTCAGGAGACAGAGGCAGGTGGAGCTCTGCATTTGAGGCCAACCTAGTATATACAACGAGTTCCAGGACAGCCAGGGCTACACAGAGAAACCTGGCTCAAAAAACAAAAACAAAACAACAAAAGAAACAAACAACTTGTGATTATGTACAAGTGTCATGGTTTCTTTCCCTATGCTGTGATACAACACTCTGACAAGAGCAACTCAGGGGAGGAAAGGGTTAATTCTGGCCACAGGTCAGGGAAACAGCCACTGTGTGAAGTAAAGGCAGAAGGAGCATGAAGTGAAGCCTGTTCACAGAGAGGAAAAAAAAAGGGGGGGCACAGGGCTACTGAACTCTCACAACTTACAGAGTCCAGGCTCTCTGCCAGGGAATGGCACCGCCCACAGTGGGCGGGTCTTCCTGTCTCAATCGGTGCCATCAAGATAACCCCTCACAGGCACTCCCAGTGGCTCCCCAGGTGATTCTGGATTATTTCAAATTGACAACATTATCCTGGACAATAATTTTGAGCACGTACTAAAGTAGGTAGATTAGTATATTGAGCCATCCTTAACCACATTCAATAATCAGCTGCTGTTCACAGTCAGCTTTGGCCTCCTACTTTCTGGTGGTGATTTGAGACAAATCCTGACTCCAAATCATTTCAGGTATAAATGTTTCAATATGTCATTATAAAAGACAAATATTTCAATATAGACATTTTCATAACACAATCTATACATTTTGTAATGAATTTTAAACTTTCACCAAATCTCATTGCCAATTCAAACCAAACTCCAATTGTGAGGCAAGGCTTCATTCTGCATTCTCAGAAGGACAATGTGTTCTGTTGTCTCCAGAAGCAAAGCAAGTTGAAAAGAGGGCAGGGAGAAATGCTATGAGGACTGGGACGGTAGGTCAGACTTGGGGGCAACAACAATAAAAAACCCTTATTCAGTAATAATAGAGTGTTTCATGGAACTGAGTTCAGAACCTGGTCAGACTCTGGAGAAGACTGAAGAGCTTGGGCATTTCCATCTGACAATCTAGTTTATTTAAATCCCTACATTACTATCAAAAAGCAAAAAGAACAGTGTTTTAGTTTGTTTTTTTTTTTTTTTTTGGTTTTTTTGGTTTTTCGAGACAGGGTTTCTCTGAATATCTCTGGCTGTCCTGGACTCGCTTTGTAGACCAGGCTGGCCTCGAACTCACAAAGATCCGCCTGCCTCTGCCTCCCAAGTGCTGGGATTAAAGGCGTGCGCCACCACCGCCCGGCTTTGTTTTTTTTTTTTTTTGTAAGTAATTTCTAGGGGCTCAGATTGTGTTTACATGTATTTATGCATACATATATATACATATATATGTAACAATAATTAGAGAAAAAGAGACCACTAATTTGAGAGTGGGAGGACATGGGAGGAGTTCAAGGGCTGGAGGAAAGACAGACAGGGAAATGATGCAATTTAATTTCAATTAAAACATAATTTAAAAAATTGTATTAGCGTTCTGGGAACATGGTTGCTGTGTATTATTCTCACCCTCTGTTCTGTGTTGTTTTTTATTCTTATTTCACCTTAAGTAAAGGTTCGCTTTGTTGTTTGTTTGTTTATGGGACTTTCTGAGAGTTTCAAGTTGTTTACTTACTGAGTCGTCCTCTTCTTCTTGAGACAGATGTAGCCCTGGCTGGCCTGCAGCTCTATGTGGTCCAGACTGGACTTGAACTCACAGGTCTCTGCTTGCCTCCACTTCCAGAGTGCTGGGATTAAAGGCATATATCACCAGGCCTAGCAATTTTTTAAAAAATTGTATGCACGTTCACACCTAGGACAACTTGCAGGTGTCATGTCTCCTACCCTGTGAGTTCTGAGAATTGAATTCAGGTCATCAGGCCTAGCAGAAAGTGCCTTTACCTACTGAGCCACCTTGGGAATCCCTAGTTATTTTAATTTTAGAACGAGGATCTTCTGTAGCCCAAGCTGGCCTCAAACTCACTGTGTACCTGTCCCCTTATGTTTCTTCTGCCTCTACCTCCCAAGTGCTGGGATCACAGGTGTGTACCATCACCTGCTTGATAAGTATTTACAGTTTTTTTAAATTATTGTATGTATGAGCATTTGACTGCATGTAGGACATTGGCATCATGTGCATGTCTAGAGCCCGTTCTAGGAGGGCACCAGTCCTTTGGAACCGGAGTTACAAGTGGCCATACGCTGCCGTGGGGTAGCTGGATGCAAACCCTGGTCCTCTCTGCAAGGCATCAAGTGTTCTGACCTCTGGCTCTCTCCAGCCGCTGTCTAAAGGTCTTCCTTGGTAGGTGAGGCTGTATGTAGCTCAGGGGCACAGCTGTTGCCTTCCACACTCAGGGAGGGGGAGCTCCTGATTGGTTTGTGGTTCTAGAATTAGGCAGCATGGCATGAAATAGAGTTCTTAAGTGTCCTGACTGCCGGGAAGAAGAGGCTAGTTTTAGAAAGAGAGACGGGTTGTAAAAACAGAACCAAGAGAAAAAGACAAGTGGTCATTAGACCACTTCAAAGTCACACAAGAAGATGGTGTCAGAGAGAAACAATAGGAGAAAAATAATTGACTGGCTAACATCAGACTACCTGTTGTGTGAAGATGAAGCAGAGGGAATTCCATCATATCACACACTGAAACTGGCCTGATTCAGAACTTGGGCTGCCACCTCTCACTGCTGATTTCTTGGAAGGCTAAGGTCTGTTTGTTGATGTGAACTTTAGCATGGCTGACCTCATTTTTATTTTAAGTCTGGAATTTTTGGGTCCAGTGGAGGAGCTTAGTCCAAAACAACAGCTGAAACTGGACATGTCATCAGTGGTGGAACTCTTGCCTAGCAAGCATGAGGCTCCGGGTTCCTTCTCCAGCACCAGAAAGTACATCAAACCAATAATGGTCGTGTAATGTGTTTGACCTACTCAGTTCTCCTGAGTAGTCACCTGTACCTGGAAACCAGGTGTCCAAACATGTGGCCCCAGAGGGACATTTATCATTCCAACCACCACAGTGGAGGTCTCAGGAAAAGCTAGTGGTCACCACTGGCCACCTCTAGGCTACAGAATTAAAAACAGAGTGAATAATTTTGTGTAAGTTCTTACAGAAAGGACAGGGTTCTGCTCTGCCATGTGAAATCAAAACAGATGATCTTTCCAGGATTCTGTACTGGACTGGGTTATCAAACAGCCAAGTTGGGATTCCTTCCTTACCTCAGCAGGGTTTTGAACCAGGGAGCTCTCCACACTCCTGCTCACCCCAAAGCAAGAATGACCCTACAGCCAACATGTGAACGTTTAGTGTCTGTAGCACAGCTTTGTCCTATGGAAGTCCTGCAATAAAATGCAAAAACTGTCATGAGTCACCACAGGTGGGATTCCTCTACCTGAAAGTAAGGGGTGGGCTAGTCAGGAGAAAGGGCTATGTGGATCGTGCAGGGAGACCAGGCTATGAAGCAAGTCCAACTTACATCTTCCCAGGGGTAAAATGGCAGAGCCCCATACTCTACCTTCCTTTTTGCATCTGTGGTCTTGTGCTCACTCCTTTGGGGGTGTCAATTTAATCCCCCTCCTTTCCCTCCATTTCCAGAACTTCAGTGCCACAGCTCCCTGGACCCAGCCTAGATATCTGTCTAGCAAATCAGGAGAATCCATTGCTACGGACAGAAATGCTAACTCTAGAGTGTTCCATTCATTCTTTTCCCTCTGAAGATGGATTTTTCAATTATAATTTGCCTGCATTTCTGTAGTGACGATGGTGTACACTCAGCATTGCCACAGTTGTTAGGGAAGGCATTTAAGTCTACACCCTAAATACCTTTCCTCATGCCAGGAGCTGCCCTAAACAGCTGCCCAATCAAGAAAAGCCCGCAGAGCTCTCGCTGGCTTTCAGGCACACCACCACCCCCTAAATGAGGGAAGTGTTCCGTTTGTTTCACTAAATTTAACACAATAATATTCTTGGCCCAGCATTGGTATTGTGAGCCAACCTAAGGATTACATTTAGTAATTGTATTATCTAGTTTTTTAAGGTCTTCAAGTCTGGTGTGACACAATAGTGTCATCTCTCACCCTTGGAAGATATGACAGCTTCTGTCAATGTCACAACTGAGCAGTTACAGGTTGGCCCTGAAAGAATCTTTTAATTAAAAAACACCCAGCTTCATGGAGGTATAATTTGCATACCCCAAATGTCACAGATCATAGTGTGCAACTTGAGTTTTAGTAAACTGACACAATCATGAGTCATCACATTTCCATTCCAACATCTGGAAGGCTCCCCTTGCTCTGTTGCAGTCACTCCTGCTTCTAGTGAGTACTAATGTGGTTTTGCCTTTTCTAGATATATCATATAAACAGAATTATTCACTCCATTATGCCTGTGATACTCAGTTTTCTGCTCCCGTGACAAAACACTTGAGATAACTTACAAATAGAAAAGGTCTGTTTGGCTCCCAGTCCACGCTGATTTCCTTTGTACCTTTTGGGCCTACAATGAGGCAGCAGCCAAACCACTTCATCACGTGCTAGGGTGGGAAAGACCAGAAGAAAAAGCCCGGCCGCAGGGCCTTTGCAGTTCATGTTCTCAATCATCTCAATGTCATCAGGGCCTTTGCAGCTCATG
>CAJQZJ010032218.1:3474147-3499179 GCA_907164525.1 Lophiomys imhausi | reverse complement strand
TGTCATCAGGGCCTTTGCAGCTCATGTTCTCAATCATCTCAATGTCAAGCCGTGAAAGCAGGCAGATTAGAATTCCCTTTCTCAAAATGCTCTGCCAGCTCCCAACAGTGTTGTCCTCAATCCAAGTGTCACCATGTGGGTCTCTCTCTCTCTGTATCTGAGCCCTCTCATTGGAGGGTCACCTGCACTTCTGCGCAGACCCGCTATCATTCCTTCCCAGGGCAGAGGAGTATTTTATCCCATGGGACCTTCCTTGACCCTCTCTGCATTCTCTGAAATAAAATCCAATGCTTCCATATTGCATGGATAGAACAGAAATATTCTCAGAAACTCCAAATTCTGGGGCTAGGTTTTGTCAGATGAGAGGACCTGCAGAGCACTATGCTGGCTGAAGAGGGACAGGGGTTTCTCAGTGTAGCCATTTAGTTCAACACTCAACTCCTGTTTACTTTTTCATAATTTTATTTTACTTTATTGTTATTCTGAGTGTGTGAGGTGTGACTGACCATGCCTCAGTGCACATGTGAAGGTCAGAGGACAGTTTGTAAGTCAGTCTTCTCCTTCCACTATGTGGGTCCTGGGGAACACACTGAGATTTAGCAGCAAGTTACCTGTGAGCCATCTTGCTGATCCCTCCCCCACCCTCCCTCCCCTCCTTTCTCTTCTCTTTCAAGTTTCACTGCTTAGGCCAGCTCTGGTACAAGAGATCCTCCTGCCTCAGCCTCCTGAGTGGCTACCAGATCACTCTCAGCTTGTATTTTGGATCTCAATGAATGATGTCTATTCTTAGTGGAAAAAATCACTGCATTTCTTTTTCAGAAGACATTTTTCTGCAACATGCTAATATCATTTACTCACCTTTGAACTTAAAATGTATTTTTATCAGTAGCAGATAAAGTGAGCTGTTGCAGACACAACTGTCAAGGGCTAAGGATGTGGCTCAGGTATAGGACAAGTACCTAGCATGGCCAGAGAGAGAAACAGACAGGGGTAGGCTGTAGCACCCCTGTCTTACCTTCATTACTGGGCAACAGCAGCTCCTGAACCTGGTGCAAATATGACCTCGTGTGCAGGCCATCTGTACACACCTCTCAGAATGCAAGGCCTCTGGTTCCAGTCTCTTTGTCTGTCTGTGGCTTTGGAAGCATTTCCTCACTCCAGAGGCATTCTCCACACCCTGACATAGGCAACACTCCAAGGTATTTGCAGAGTAGCCGCCGCCTCCATTTCTGGCTACACAGATGAGTGGCCCAAAGAGGAAAGAGCATCTAGTCTCTTGAGAATGCAGTTTGCTTCTTTGTTTAATTTTTTTAACAATGTGATTAATATTTCAACAACACAGGAATTTAGGCACCTGTTTACTGCTGCTTTTGGAAAAGGCAATTTATATGATTTGTGTGTTCTTCTCATTAAAAAGAAATTTCAGTATCACATGCCCCTGCCATACAAGGCACACATATGGGTAATTCTCAGTTCAAGGAATTAACAATCTACAAGAAAGAATGTGACTTTACCATTATTGCTTGGGTGATTTGCATATTGCTGACAAACTTTGGGAAGCTGCAATTTTATATGTTGATTTGGGGAGCTAAAGGTGTCCTGTGTCAAGAGAGAGCTTTTCCTCCACTGGTACATGTCTTTCTCAGCAGACGTGGAAGAAACTGGACCCAGTTGTTCTCTGCATGTTGTCTGCGTGCCTGTGGCAGGGTGCATGCATGGCGTTCAGAGGACAACTTGCAGGAGTTAGTTCTTTTCTTCTATCCTGTGGGACCTCTGGATCAAACTCACACTGTCAGGCCTGGCAGCACATGCTCTGGCCAGCTGAGCCATCTCAACCTCCCCCCTTCTGTCCTTTTTTATTATGGTTTATAGTTTTCATATTAAGTGTCCCCCAAAGGCTCATGTGTGGAAGATGTAGCTCCTGACTGGTAGCTCTATAGAGAGGTGTATGGTTCAAAAGGGTGATCTTTTCATAGTTGAAACAATCCACTGGTGAATAATCGAACAGGTCACTTGGGGTACAACTTGGAAGGCAGTACTTCTTCCCTGGATTATCATGCATTATTTATTCACTCATTCATTCATTCCGCCTTTTCTCTCCCTTCTTCTCCCTCCATCCCTCCTTCCCCCCCTACTCCATCCATCTCTCCTTCCTACACTCCCTTTCTCTCATTCTTCCTATCCTATGGTGTGATAACAGAATCTAGTTTTTCTTCTATCAAGCCACTTACTGAGTAAACAGTTCTTTGTTCTCAGTGAACCTGTGTTGTCTGCGTGCCTGTGGCAGGGTGCATGCATGGTGCTCAGAGGACAACTTGCAGGAGTTAGTTCTGCAAGTTTTACTGATATTAAAATCACAGATCCTTGGGCAGAAATCCTTGGGATATTAAAATCCCAGCATGTGAGAGGCAAAGGCAGAGGCAGGAGGATGGAGTAGTCAATAGTCATTTATATCTTGAGTTCTGAAGGGAATGAAAATTATTAAAAGACCCCCTAAGTCGGCAGTAGAGCCAGGTCAGCCGCCAGGTGGTTCCCGGAACTTAGCTGGCCACAAAGCAGATGACTATCATGGGCCCCCAGGGTTTCAGGAACCAGTTGACCACAAAGCCGATGGTGAAGTAAGATTAAATTCATTCCTGAGAAAAACAGGTGTAGGATGTTTCCTGCTGACTAACTAATGGGCTGGTACATTCTACCTGCATTCTCCCTCACCCCCTTCAGTTATGGTAAACAATGGGCTGGTACATTCTACTGCATTCCCCCTCACCCCCTTCAGTTATGGTAAACAATGGGCTGGGCTGGTACTTTCCACTTGTATTTCCCCTCACCCCTTTGGGTTGTAGTTTAAATACTCTACTCTCCCCCAAATTGTAGTCGCTGCTCCTCTACCCGTGTGGGATACGAGTTGCGCCCTCAGTGCACTGACTCTCCCCCCGAAATAAACCTCTTGCAATTGCATCAAGATGGCCTCTTGCGAGTTTTGGGGTGGCCGTGATATCCTGAGTGTCAGGTGAGGAACTTCCGTCCCCCGGGTCTTTCAGTTCAAAACTGGGTTTTGTGGAGAAAATTTTGTTTTCAATGTAAACATATACAATAAAATAAAAGAAAGCATTATATACACTGGCCTCCATCTTGAACTTTCTATTCTGTCCTGCTGATCTTATTCTACAAAAATACAACTTTGAGACAGGGTCTCTCTACAGATCCCTGGCTGCTCTGGAAGTCAGACCAGGCTGGCCTCAAACTCACACATCAGTCCTCAGTACTCAGATTCACCCTCCTCCTGACTTAGCTTTCCAAGTTCCAGGATGACAAGCATGTGATACTAAACTTAGCTTATCAACTCAAAAAAAAAAAAAAAAAGAAAGAAAAGCTTATCATTTAAGAACATTTTTTCAGAATAAATTTTAAAATAATACTATAAAATTTTCTCAAATTGTATTGTAGTAATTGGAATTAACTAGAACTAAACAAAATAGTTGGATAGTTAAAGATGTTTAGACTTGGTACTCGGAAGCATTGTATATCTCTCTATGTGACACACCTTAACCCAGCATTGTGGCCTTATCCATGTGGCTCTCGCATCTATCACACTCCAGTTACTGCAAATATTTTTGTTTTTATTGCGACTCAGAATGCACCCCTATCATTATGCCATTTCCTGGCTGGCTATCGCTGTAACTAGAAAAGGCCTACTGATTTCAGTATATGTAGCTACTTCAAAATTTACAAGCACAACACAGAGACGACCAAGAGCACTCATTTCTCTACAAATTAACCCAGTCTGGCTTTCCAGTAGCCATTTCTGCTAAGGGACGAACTTTCTTGTAGCCAGCTGGAATGCAGTGACAGAGTTTTTAACATCTCCTCACCTTCTGACACAGCCGCCTGGGCTAGAGACCTATGTTCAAAGCGCAATGCCTGCTGGATATCTGCCCTTTCTTGGGGACTAGCTGAGTAGCATGGGCCACAGCAGGCTACAAGAATGGTTTGTTCTGGCCTGAGCCCTATTTTGGTGACTCAGCCCACAGTTCACCCTTGCTGGCTCTATCAGTTCTTGGTCCATTCCTCCCTCAGCCTCTCAGGGATGTAGTCACGGTTTCTACAGCCTGCCTATCTCCATCCTCAGGTGGGTCACTGACTCCAAAGGAATTGTCAGATGTGACCCCAGGACCTCCTCTATCTCATCTCCTCTCTCTTCTCTTTCCACATTCCTTCCTTTAGAGCAGACTTCTTTTGCTTGTTTTTTGTTTTTCAGGACAGGAGAGGGTTTCACTGTGTAGCCCTGGCTGTCCTGAACTCACGCTGTAGACCAGGCTGGCCTCGAACTCACAGAGATCCTCCTGCCTCTGCCTCCTGAGTGCTGGGATTAAAGGCGTGTACCACCATCCAGCTCAGACCTGACATTTTTAATATCTGGAGAGAAATCTTGTTTATTACACATTCTGTGATCTAAAGTAACATCTGGTTGAGAGTTGTGAAGAACCTACAAGGAATAGTAAGAATTAAAAATACCTTAGGCAGAGGGTAGGAGGGTGGGACCAGGAGAGGAGGAGGGAGGGGACTAGGATTGAGATGTAACGGGAAGAAATAAATAAATGTAAAATGAAAACAAAGTACTTTAGGATTATATTTAAACAATGTTACCTGACTGGGTATAATTTTACCTTGTCTCTTATGGGAAAATTCAAGCGTATACAAAAGCCCCCACCCTGTTTTCAAACCATGGTCAATGTTTTTGTTTGCATGTGTCTGTGCACACCCTGGTGTTGGAGGCCAAGTGCTGCTCATCTGTGCTCACTTTTCACTTCATTTGTTTGCAATGGGATTTCTCTGACCTGGAACTCACCAAGCAGGCTGGCCCATGAGTCCCTGGGATATTCCTGTTTCTGCTTCCCGGGACTGGGGTTAAGAATGAACACAACTCTCCCTGACTTTTTCATATCAGCTCTGGGACTGAACTGAGTTCATGTTCAGCTCCAACTAAGTAGTTTACCCAGTCACTATTATTTTGTTAACGAAGCAGAGTTACAATTAAGAAATACTTTTGTGTGGAGTGCTCAATCACAAATGGGGCACCTTTGTCACACTTCCTTCCTCTAAGGCTCAGGACAATTACTGGAGAGGAGAGGGGGCAGAAAGATTTTAAAATCCAGAGGTCAGGGAAGACCAGAGTGAAAGTGCCTCTGACCACTTCATTTGTGAACTCACAGCATCTGTGGTTGCTGCACAAAACCAAGCTGCTCAACAAACATTCCTGCTTGGAGCAGCAAAGGGGCTCATAAAGCCCCACTCCTGCCTGAGGAGCTATTGAAAGTCGATGGTTTCTGAGAGAAGAGTCAGTGTTCTTTAAGGGTGTGAACCCTGGGAGGCCAACCATGTTCCGGTAGGTTGGCCCACATCCATGAGTAGTACATAGGGAGCACAAACTTGAACTTGATGGGAAACTATGAGTACACACACTCACACCCACAAATAATAAAAAGAGGACAAAAAGTTTAGAGGGTGAAGTGTGATGAGGGTTGATCTGGGAGGAGTCAGGCAAAGAATTGTGGGGTGAATATGATCAAAATACATTGTATGTGAAATTCTCAGAGTACAAATAATATATATTAAAAAACAAATACATTTAATATAGATCCAAGATTGGGCATTAAAGAGAAAGGCTTAAGAAAAAAACTATATTATATACACTGGAGTGGGCATGGATTTCTCAAGAGTTGCCCATACTATACTTGGTAATTTTTATATTCTGCACTTTTATTTGTTCTTTTCCCTAATATATTTGAGAACATAGTCTTGATGGCTAACTGGCTAAAATTTTTATTGTTAAAGTATCTACAACATACTGAGTTGATTAAATTTGAGATATTTTTTAAATGTAAATTATTTTTTTAAATGATGGAGCATGCAATGGCCTCAATCTGCTTAGGCAGTTAAAACAGAAACTTATTTCTCTCAGTTCTGAAGGGTGAGGTCAAGGTGCTGCCGCTTTGGTGTCTGGTTAGAGTTAGGTCTTAGCTTCCAAGATGGTGCCTTGAACCACATCTTGAAGGGCAAACTCTTGTAGGATCCACAGGGAAGAAAAAGTCATTGCTTTCAAGCCCCTTGAAAACTGTCATATTCCCACACTGGAAGTTTGTAGCCCATCTAACATCTTGACCCAAATTACTGGAGACCTTGCGCCAGAGTCACCCAGTTGTACCTGGCCCCTATATATTACAATACTATGACTGTTCGTTGTTTTAAACTGCTGGTTGATTTGTTATGCCACATTTGATAGGATAGGGAGCTTTGGACCTGTTCTCCAGAGTTGTCCTGAACTGGAGAAAAAGGAAGTCTTCATATCCTAAGTCCATCAGTCATCAGACGTAGGTTGCTTTTGAAAAGGAAGCATGACTTTAAGAAAACCTGAGTCACTTAAAGGCAAGTTTTGAAGAGTGATAGCGGAGAGTTGTTGAGACTATGTTACCAGCAGATCAGGATGCCTGTCCCTCAGTCCTTACAGAAAACCAAGGACAGAACCCAGTTAAAAAGGCCCAATGGGACTGTTGTTGACTCAGAATTGCCAGGAAGCTCATAATGGGACACTAGTGTAATGGTTAATTTTGAAAACATGAATTACCTTAAAGAATCTCTGGGCAAGTCTGTGGGACTTTCTAGACTAATTGAGATGAGAAGGTAAGTGGGAGTAACAATGCAGAGGCTGGGGTTCTGGAATGCATTAACAGCTAGCCAAGTACCAGCATTCATCTCCTTCTGCTTTCTGACTGTGGATGTGAGGCCCTCAGCTGCCTCATGCTCCTGCTGCTGTGACTTCCATACCATGATGGACTGTACCCTCAGATTCTGAACCACAATAAGCTCTTTCTTTCTTGAGCTGCATCTTGTCATTTCATCACAAGTGGCAAAAGAAACTAAGGGCTAGAGAGATGGGTCAGTGGTTAAGAGTACTGTCTGCTCTTGTAGAGAACCCCAGTTTGATTCACAGCACCCACATGGTGGCTCAGAACTGTCTGTAACTCTCGTTCCAGATCTGATGCCCTCTTCTGGCCTCCATGAGCACCACACACATGGGTGGTACACAGATATACATCCAGACATACATAAACATTTTTAAACGGGGCTGGGCATAGTGGCACACACCTTTAATCCCAGCACTTGGGAAGCAGAGGCAGGTGGATCTCTGTGAGTTTGAGGCCAGCCTGGTCTACCAAGCAAGTTCCAGCACAGCCAGTACTGTCATACTGAGAAATTCTCTCAAAAAAGCCAAAACAAACAAACAAAAAATTTAAGGAACTTTTATACATATAGTATCCCATCTTTTAATGAAAGAGGCCCATGATTGAGTTATTTCCCAGCACTTAATAAAAAGATGTACATCTAGTTCTGCCTCCCTCCACCAGTGTTTTCTCAGTTGTCCCTCCCCTGGTCTATACAGGCCCAGCAAGGAACACCAGAGGTTGGAGCCTGTGCTCTAGTGGTGAGAGAGATCCAGCAGGGCAGGTATCTTTCACAGGCGTCAGTAGTGCCCACTGCAGGACAGTGCGTTTCATCACCATGCTAGCTTATTCCTGTGTTTCAGGAGAGAACATGCTGATCAAGTAGGGATGGCAGTGTAGAGTGGTCACAAGACAGCCTTCTGTGTGTCAAGGATATGTAATTTTAAAAAAATAAATTTCAATATTGTGTATGTGAGTGTGCACATGTGGGGTTCAGAGTATAGTTTGTGGGAGTTGGTTCTCTTTCACCAGGGATGAAGCCCATGTGTCATCAGGTGCAGTGGTGAGCTTCTTGCTGGCTCAAGAGAATCCCATGAAGGTAAGTTGTCTTTAACCATCTTGTGGTAATGGCACTCTACTGGGTATACTGTTGGATGCTGGCAGTAGGGTGACAGAAAGACAAGCTGAAGAACAGATCTCCCATGGAACTGTCTGGGAAGAAGGCCCAACCAGCCTTGCCCCCTGATACCTGTAACATTTTCAGACACCAGCAGTTATGCAGAAAAGCAAAGATCAGCTCTGAGGCTCACAGCTGTGGTCTGTTGGGATGCTCGCCTTCTTTTCTGCTCTTCCTTGTTTCCACAACAGAACCACACTTCCATTTTATTACCCCACAAAAGACCTAGGGTCCCACCTGAGTCACACTACTGTCACCTTGACATACAGTCTGATATTTAGTAGCCAAAACTAACCAAAACTGAGCTTACCTAACATGAAACTAAGGGATGGAAAGACAAGAGCAGTGTTTGGGAAAAGGGGGCTTCTGAGTCTTGTTAGAAGCCATTGCAAGGGACGATTCAATAGATAAATACTGGTAATTCTTGGAAGAATTGCTCTTCACAGTAGACCAGCAGCCTTCCTTAACCATGTGTGCAATTTTCAAAGAGGAAATCTGGCACACCTGCCCCGGAGGAACAAGAATCTGCAAAATAAGAATGGAGCCTGTTTGATGCAACAAGGAAGTCTAGAATGTGGAAACACGGAAGGCAAGGTTTTTCTTTTCCTTTCCTGCACTGAGTTTTTGTTTTGTTTTTCCACCAACTGAAAATGGTGGTTGAGTGGGAAAATAGGATCCACTTCTCAATTTCCAAATAATCTAGTCTGATTATAAATCCCAAATGACTTTTTTTAGAATCACCTAAAGGTAGAGAGGGGAGCTGAAATTGAGACCTGAGCACTGAGAAACATCTTACTAACCTTCAAAAGCATCAGCAACCATTGTGCATCATTCTCGGCTCACAAAACACCTAAAGAGCAAGGCTCTTGACATTCACGAAACTCTTTTACAGAGAATCTGTTATCCAAAAAGTGTACTGAATAAAATCAGAATCAAGGAATTTAAAACAAATATAATTTCTTCACCACATCATTTTGGGTAACAAAACATCAAGATGTGACCAGCTTACACATTTACGAGACATTGTAATTCAGTAACTAGTATGCTGGCTAACAGCAATACCCTCCCTAAAGTTCCGGCGTCCACTGCGGCAGGCTGCTGAAATACGGAGAGTACGCAGGTCCCTTTCAGTCCGGAATCCGACCTTCCTGATCGCGCAGTAGCCGCGGCGCCCCACTGAGCACAGACCACTTCCAGGACGGCCGCCTGGGGAATACCCAGAAGCCCTCGCGGCCGCGGAGCACTGTTGGCGATGACCCTCCGCCACGGGCAGCGGCAGAACCAGGTCACCTGCACATCCTGAGACCCTGGCCCGGCGCCGCGGGCGTGGCTGGGGCGTAACCGCGGCCCTCCGCCAATCAGCGCCGGGCAGGCTCCTGCGGCTGGCACGCACTTTCCTGCTTCGAGGACCAGGCGGCCCTCAGGACATCAGTAACATCACTGCTACAAGGAAGGAGAAAGCGGATGACGGGAGGGGGACACATTCCTGCTATCCTTTCCGGAAACCCACCTCCACAGCGCAGCCCCTCGCGCACCGCAAAGCCCGACGGGAAAACAGCCTCCCCGTATGGAAAACACCGCGAAGCGGCCTCGCCTCTGCCGCGGGGCACGCCGGGAGAACGGCGAACTCGCTTCAGCCTTCCGGAAGTGTGTTTGGGTCCCGTGCCGCAGTCTGCTCTAAGCCCCGCCCCTGTACCGGAAGGAGGGAGGTGTGAGGAGAGGAGCGGGCGCTGGTCACGTGGCACCACTGCGGAAGAAGCGGGAGGGGCAGGGGGCGGGACCTCAGGTCACGTGTTGCCGGAAGTTGCGACTTCTGCAGATACTCGGAGATGGGGACCTCTTTGGACATCAAGATTAAAAGAGCGAATAAAGTGTATCACGCCGGGGTAAGTGGAGGAGTGTCAAAAAGCTCCGCGGTCTCCAGCCCGGTGCATGTGGCCCGGCACTGTGGGCGCGCCCTGCGGTCCTGTCCTGTGCGGGGCTGGGGGCGCGTCGGGCGGCGGGGCCAAGGCCAGAGCTGTCGCTCTCTGGGTGAAGAGAGATGACAAGCACCCCTTCCTGCAGAAGAGTTTTGAAAACAGACAATGTGTGCTCCAGGCAGTGGCCACTCCTAGTGCACAGTTCTCTTCTGACGCCTTCACCACCCCAGGATCCATTACCCTAGAGAGTTTTAGAATGCCTCCGCCCTGGATCTTCGCCGGAGACGGCAGCGATTGTAACTTTTAGGTACTGTGGAAGCCCAGCTAGCTTCTGCGCACAGTTCAGTGCATACAAATGCATTGTGGTGTTGAAAGGAAAACATCCCAGGTGAACATCTTAAATGGATGCTAAAAACTGGAAACCTGATATTTATAAAGATTGCAGTGAGCCACCCCACTTCCATCCTTACAGCACAAGGGAAAAAAACTACTTTTGTAATTTGTCTATCAGTCACCATTCAAAGACTCCTTCCCCCAAAACCAAAAACCCGGACACCGAGTTACCATCACCCCTTATAAAAGGGGCTCTGCGCTCTATGGCAGGATGCAGTGAGAAAGAGGAGTCTCACTTATGCTAGATCACTGCCAAATTAATCACTTCATAAAGGAAAAAGTCTATCCTGCCACAATTGAGGGACACTGTCATATCTTTTCCATATTCTTAAAGATGCCAGTGTCATGAAAAAAAATTGAGGGCTGGGGAAGTAGCTCGGATAGTAAAATAGTTGCAGCATGCACAAAGCCCTGGGTTCAGTCCCCACCACTACATGAAACCAGACGTGGTGGCGGGTGCGTGTAATCTCACCAGGAAGGAGTTACAGTAGGGGGATCAGAAACTCATGGTTATCCTCAGCTGCATAAAGTCTAATACTCTTGGAAGGATCCAAGTTGGGTTCCTAGTACCCACGCCAGGCCACTCCCAACCACCTGTACCTCAACTCCAGGGCATCTGGCACCTCTGCTCTCCAATTGCACCTGCACTCACGAGCACACACCACTCTCAGACACTGTGTAATATAATGTGAAATAATAGTTTTAAATGATAAGGCAATAAAATTGTTCAAGATGAAAAGGCACTAGAGGGGAGAACCAAGATACAGTGCACAACTTTTGTCAAACAATACTGTGTGTCAGTGTTGAATTTCACAAGTGTATCTTAGTTACAAAGGAGCCCTTTCCATATGCTATGAGGTTACTTTGCTACAGTAACCTCGGAAGCTTTACCCACAAAGTATAGGTGTGCATAAGTTTCTGCCTGTGTGTACAGAACAAAGTCAATGTAGCAAAACCTTCCCAGTTCTGACTCCAGTTGAGAGCTATCTGGCTCTTAATTTTTCTCAGTTAATAGCTTTGTAGAGACATAATTTACACACACACACACATATGTTAGAGATGTAATTTAGATACATCAAAAATCAGCCCTTTATACCTAATCTAATTCAGTGGTTTTGGTGTATTTATAGTGTTGTGCATCTATCACCACTAATTTCAGAACATTCTCATCAATTCCAAAAGAAACCCCATACTTGATAGCTGTTCCTCCTCCTTTCCTGCCTGCAGCCGCAGACAACATCTGCTGTGGGCTCTGCCTGTTCTAGGAAAGAATCTACAGTGTGTGGCATTTTGTGATGGCTTCTTCGACACAGCATGTTTTCAGCATCCATGCATACTAGAGCATGTATCGCTTGCTTGTTTCTGTGGCGGTACCAGTAGGCCACATACTGTCCTTTCCTGTGTTGGAGGACAGGTGAAGTGAAAGAGGACCAAGTGCTGGAATGTGTGCACAGGAGGAGGTGTGCTATCTGTGCAGGGGGAAGTGGAAAGCTAGCTTCTTTCAGGAAGGTTCATCCCAGCCTCGGGATCAGGAGGGTTGGGGAATAAGTCTGGGCGTTGTGATAGTCTCTGATGTGGGTTTACAGTGGAAAGGTTTCAGTGTATTGACTTTGTTATCTTCTCTAAGTATTTCTTTATTTTCCTTGGACTTATTCTTTTAAAAGCCTTTGTAGCTTGGTTGTTCAATTTATTAAGTTCCAGCCTACTTTTAGAAATTCAGATATCTTCATAAAATTGGACTTTAGTTGTAAGTTTGAGAGTTTTCTTGAAGTGATTGTTGACTCCAAAGCAAACAGCATTTCACTTACCAGGGTCCTGCTGGAAAGGTCAGGGAACAGGAAAATGGAGTGCGTGTAGGAGACTTGGGAGCACTCCACCTAAACTCTGACCAAGGACTCTTCTCTGGGGACCTATGGGACTCTGTGCTTTAAACTCCAGAGCAGTGCTCTATGTTGGTGTCCCAAGGTTGGTTTCAGCAGGATTTGCTAATAATATTTGCACATGAAACATCTTACCCGTCTTCTGACTTTCATCAGTATTTTCTTTTGGGGGGTGATTTTTTGTTTGTTTGTTTTGTTCTTTTGTTTTTTGTCTTTTGAGACAGGGTGTCTCTATATAGCTCTGGCAGTCCTGGAATTCACTGTATAGACCAGGCTGACCTCGAACTCACAGAAATCTGCCTGCTTATGCCTCCTGAGTCCTGGGACCATTAAGATTTCCTTTTTAAAACACAGGTTACTTAGAAATGTCACAACCTTTTCCTCTATATAATAACTTCTAATTTTAATGTATTTTGGGAAAATTTTTATGAGCAGAATTACAATGCAGGATTTAAGAATGTGATATTTTAATAGCATCAGAAATAATAGAAAAACAATAAAATGGGAATGTTCATAATTCAGTCATAGCCAGTAGCTATAAACACATATTGTATATGTTATATGACTGTGGTAACTTCTTCTGTTGTCATGAGTCTTCTCTGTGAACCTATCCATTAACACTTTTTTTTTTTTTTGGTTTTTCAAGACAGGGTTTCTCTGTGTAACAGCTCTGGCTATCCTGGACTTGCTTTGTAGACCAGGCTGGCCTTGAACTCACAGAGATCCGCCTGCCTCTGTCTCCCAAGTGCTGGGATTAAAGGCATGCACCACCACCTCCCAGCCCCATTAACACTTTTTAAGTGATTGATATGATGCGTGCATGCAGAGGTCAGAGAAATTCTTACAGAAATATTCTCTCCTCCACTGCGATCAATAGCCCCTCTTATTTATTTTTAACATTTGTATCCAGTACCTGCTACTTAATAGATGTTCAAAAACTGCTAAATGATTTTTATAGGCATTAATCAGAAAGGGGGAACTATGTAGGCACAGTATGGAATTTACTTTATATGTGTGAATAATCTAGATACTGATTATTCTTAAGAGGACGACTGAAATAAATATGGGGGGGTAGAGATTTCTGTAAATCAAGTTTTCCCTGTAGTTCAGGAACAAGAATATTAGAAAAACTTGCTGATTCTCTGGGGTCTTCATCCCAGGACAAGTGACCTCTGTAGCTGTGTTACCAGGCTACCTTCTCCCTAAAAGTCTTCCCATTAGGTTGAAAACATGAGTTCTAATTCTACATTTTCAGCAGGGTCTTTCCTTTTCTTTGGGAGTGTGTGACCAGGACTGTCTCAGAACAGCATGTGCTAGTGTCACCTTTTCACACTGTCAATCTGTCACCTTTACACCTATGCTGAGAAAAGGCCAAGGCTTAGGGAAGTCAGTGACATGTCAAGACCTAAGAGAATATTCGAACTTGCTTTTTCTCCTTTTTTTTTTACATTTAGTTATTTATATGTATATGTTTGTGTGTGTGTGAGAGAGATGCACACATGGAAACAGACACAAAGTTAGTCCATCTTTTCATTCTACCATGTATGTCCTGGGGATCCAATTTGGAGAGTGCTTGGTGGCAGGTATTTCCCTGTGCTGTTGAGACAGTGTCTCACTCTGTCATGCAGGTTGGCTTGGAACTCACTGTACTTGAGGCTGGCCCTGAACTTGTAGCAGTCCTCCTGCAATAGCATCCTGAGTGTTGGGGCTGCAGTCAGGAGTCACCATACTTTTGTCCCCAAGTCCAGGACTCTGGGTCATAATTCTCACCTGTAGGATGGAAAGGACACCTACTCAAATGCTGATGTTTAGATTGAGAGGTAATATTTCCAGACGAACATAAACTTGACCCATAGTAGAGGCTCAGATGCTAAGTGGTCATATTGTTCAATTTTCCCCACACTTGGAACTATTCTGCCACGATGTGAATACAGCAGCATACTACACAAATGGCATCCCAGGTGCTTGCTAAGCACTGTGCTGTTGTCAGATACCTGTGCATGGTGGACAGGAGGACCAAGGGTCAGCATCCACGGAGGATGTACAGGTTCTAGCACGTTGGAAGCCTGAAGTTGAGTGAGATGGTATTACTCTATTCTTTGTATGGTGCAATAACACACACTTAAGCAAAAGTGTGTGTGACATTGTGAATTACATCACATCTGTGGTGTGCTGGAGGAGCTGACTGGCTAGAAGAACCCTGCAGTAAATCTTTCTCTAATGTAAATATAATTCTTCTGTTTTTATGGATTCAGAATGTCTTATTCTTAAATCTGATGCATGTTGTCATGAAAGTGAAACTGTTGAATATTAAGGTTGTGAAATACAACGGAAATATATATACTCCTACCACAGCAAGGTTACCATGACAAGGGATTTCTGTACCACCCCCTAACTTCTCAGAACTCTGTGTATTTTGTCTACATGGTGTGGATGTAACTTCTTAAAAAATAAAGAGGAGAAATCTTATATACAGTAGCTCATTGTTTATAAGGAAACATTGCAAAATGGAAATACTATTTAATGAAAGCCCAGGGTTGGAGAGGTGGTTGAGGAGTTCAGAGCACTGGCTGTTCTTGCAGAAGATCCTGGTTTGATCCCAAGCGTCTACATGGTGACTCACAACCAGCTCACAGTCTCAGTTCCATGGGATCCCATGCTGCCTTCTGACCTCCAAGGGCACCAGGCCTGCACATGGTTCCCAGGCATACACAAAGGCAAAACACCCATGCACATGAAATGCAATAAATAAAATGTTTAAGAAGAAGGAAAGCCCAACTATTCTACATCATTGTGATTGGATAAGAATGCCCACCATAGGCTCATATATTTGAATGCTTGGTACCTAGCGAAAAAAGCCCACACCAGGCCCAGTGTCTCTGCTTTGGGTCTGTAGATCAGGATGTGAGCTCTCAGCTCCTGCTCCAGCACCATGCCTGCCACCCGCTGCCATGCTCTCCACCCTGATGGTCAGAGACACACCCCCTGAACTGTAAGCAAACTCCCAATTAAATGCTGTCTTTGAGTAAGTTGCCTTAGTCATGGTGTCTCTTCATAACAATATATCAGTGACTAAGGCAGTTATTCTGCTGGATTCCTAACAAATAATCTTCAGTGCTGTGAGAGGATGAAGACACACATTGAACTAGGAGATTGCAAGGTCATGTGGAGGGTCTGGAACCTTTCAGGAAGCACAGTTATGGACCCATAAGTGGGGCCTCTCTTCTCACTAATAACCTAATACTCCTGAAAAGACTTGTTTCCTAATTCATAATCTAGTCCTTATGTAATGCATAAAAGGTATTTGAGAAATAGTCCAGCCTGCTTGAAAATTGGGCTACGGTAAATTTGTCCCTATGGTTCTGTGGGATGGAACTCAGATCATCATGTTTGGTGGTAAGCACCTTTACCTACTGAACCATCTGGCAGCCCTAAGACTGACATTTAAAAGAAATGTTTTTTTTTCTCTCCTATATTACATCCGGACCACAGTTTCCCCTCTCTCCTCTCCCCCCAGCTTCTTTCCCCCACCCTCGCTGCCTCCCTCTCCCCAGATCCACCTCACCTTCCTTTCCCCCTCAGAAAAGAGCAGGTCTCCTAGGAACATCAACCAAACACGGCATAATAAGCTACAATAAAACCCAGCACATACCATCACGTCAAGACTGGAAAAGACAGCCCAGTAGGATGAGAAGGGTCTGACAAGTAGGCAAAAGAGTCAGACAGCTCCTCCCCCCACTGTGAGGGTTTCCACGTGCATGAACAGTCTACTCAGAGACAGCCCCACTGTGAGGGTTTCCACGTGCATGAACGGTCTACTCAGCCATAACATACATGCAGAGGACCTAGGTCAGACCCCTATAGGCTCCCTGACCTCTGCCATATTTCCCATGAGTCAGTGGATTCTGTGGGCCTGTTCTCGAGGTGTGTCCCTGATGCCTCTGCTTCCTCCAATCCATCCTCCCCTCCTTTGCACGACTCCCCAAGTTCCACCTAATGTTCCTGTGGTGCTCCAATCAGTTGCTGGATGGAATCTCTCTGGTCTCTTTAATGATGATTCTGCTAGGCTCCAGTCTGGGCACCCTGCAGGCAGGACAAACTGTAGAACGAAGGTTTTGTGACAGGGTTAGTGTTCCAATCCTCCATTTGAGAGGCCATGCCTGGTTATAGAAGATGGCCAGTTCAGGACCCATGTCCCCCATTACTAAGAGTCTTTGCTAGGGTCACTCTCATAGATTTTTTTTCCTTTGCACTAGGTTTCCACCTGGCTCCCAAAATGCCCACCAATTCCAGTTGCTTCTACCACTATTTTCTCCCCCCCCCCATCTGGAGCAAGGGAGAAATTGCATAGTTGGGGAACTGCTGCTGGACTCCATTCTGCATGTGGTGGGAGGATATGTGTGCTGGCCCCATGCTCTCAGTCCCAGTCGGTCCTCTATGACGTGGTAGAGCTGCACACTGAGGTGTGTTTTGCGCGCTCAGACCACTGGACAGCTTGCCAATCCCAGGTGGCTACAGATGATTTTTTTGTATTTCCTCATCATTTTCTGGATCAGCTGTTTCTAGACTACATTTGGAAACTGAACTGATGTTCTCACATTTGCATTGTAGCTATAAAATGATAACATTGAACAGTTCCATACATGAAGAAAAAAGTGCAAGCTTTCACTGAGTAATATCCTGCCAGACATTTTCATACAGACATGTAAAGGAGGGATCTCTGAACCGCCTCTGTGCAATGAAGATTGTTCTTTCACTGTGTAGCCCTGGCTGTCCTGGAACTCACTGTAGAATTTTATCTTATTTAAAAATGAACTTTAAAATGCTGGGTGTGGTAGCGAACACAGTGATGGGAGTTAGATCAATAGAAATTAGATTTAGTGAATATCTAGGGACTTCTGATACAGTCTCTTAAAAGGAGGCATGAGGATCAGCCAGGCACCTGTGGGCACTTGGCATGGCAGCAGATGGACTAAAAACAGGGTTTATGGTTTGGCATTGTTTTCAGCTGCTGATAGCCTTACAAAGTTAGCTGGGCCCAGATTAGGCTGAAGCCAGGGGAAACAAGGAGAGACCCCGATTAAGGACAAAGTGGGTGGAGCCCAAGAGTTCCCACTCTAGAGACAAGAAGCCACCAATCCAATTGGCTTTTATCATCTGGCTGATCTCAAATAGAGCTGAAAAAAATGTGTCAGCTCTGATCCTTCAAGAGAACAGCTTTTACCATGAAGTGGAAAGAAGCTGGCGAGCAGAGAAGTCCTCACAGCAAGGCAAGGACTAAAAACCCTGTGGCACAGCTTTTGCCCTGAGGGGTCCAACCAGTTCAAACAGCTGCCTGAATAGAACTGTGGCCAGCCCTGATGACTGTAGCAGAGTGGCTGAGTGGCTAATACAAACTGACCAAGTTGGCCTACGGACAGCTGAGGCTCCAGAGAGGCCACAAGCCTCACTTAAAGTGAAGCTGCCATAGCAGCGGAATAGCCAATCACCCTAATGATCTGAGGTGTTCCTGAGGAAACACTGTTGAACAAGTGCCCTAAGGGATCTACTCCTGAGGTGTTCCTGATGCCCGAGGACCTGCCTCAGAGCCTGTATCCTTCTAAAAGGTTAGGGTTAGTTGATAGATAATAGGTGTTTATAGGTTATTAATAGGGTTGTTGTCAGGTAATAGTGGTTTATAGTTATTCTTAGGGGTAGTTGTTAGGTAATAAGTGTTTGTATTTGTTATTAGTGCCTATAGTTATTAATAAATATATTTGCTATTAAAAGTTTCAACTTCAGTACACCTTTAATCCCAGCACTCCAGAGGCAGAGGCAGGTGGATCTCTGTGAGTTCGAGGCCAACCTGGTCTGCAAAGTGAGTCCAGGACAGCCAGGGCTGTGTTTAAGTTTCTTCATGGAGGGTATAGTTGCCCACCTTCTGCTTTCTGCATACACACAACATGGAGCTGCATTCTTCCTCATTCATGTTTCTGGTTATCTCAGCTTTCTTGGGTTAAGAATCATTTTCAAATGACAAAGGCCAGCTCTTCTCCCTAAACACCATACACCTGAAGGGATTTCTCTGTAAGATTTCCAGGTTCGTTGCCACCCTTGATTCTAAACGTAGTCCTTGAGGTCCTGATTCCCAGCTGCAGGCCCATGTCTGCTGTCTGGGGCTAGACTTGGATGCTACGCGGAGCTGTATGTTTTACTTCCTTAGTGTTGAGCATCTAGAACAGAGTGGGAGAGCTCCTGGGTTTTCATTAGTTTCCAGTGTTCAAGTTCATCCTCTCCCTTAACTGAGAGCATGTATGTCCCACCATCTTCTGCTTCCAATTCCTTAGGTTACACTTAGATTAATTCTCCAATTTTTAAAAAATAGGAATTGTATAGACCTGGATATATTATAAGAATGCCTGATTTATCAACAAATAGTATTAATTTTGATTTTTTAAATTTGTTTTTTTGAGACAGGGTTTTTATTTGTAGCCCTGGCTGTTCTGGAACTTGCTCTGTAAACCAGGCTGGCCACGAATTCACAGAGATCCGCCTCCCTCCCCAGTGCTGGAATTAAAAGCATGGGCCACCACCTGGCTTAATTTTGAATTTTCTTTACATTGTTGTTTCTTAATTAATTCAAAGAATGATTGAATATACCTTTAATCACCAAATACTTTCTCTGCTTCCAAAGTTGTTTACTGCCTCTCCCCATATCATGTACCATAGGGATTAAGAGATAAAAAGGCACTGTGCATGTCATAATTATAATATGGAAGCCACTGGTCAACCCAGAGACCTTCTGACCTTTTCCCATGAGAGTAACCAAAAATGTTACAATTACATGAGGGCAGAACTGTTCTCAAGGGCTGTGGATAGTTTAATTAATTAATGAGGTCCACAAACTTACTTTGTTCATCTCAGTTCAGTTCTAGTCAAATTTGAAAAAAAAATACCAGTGACTTAATTTTTCTTAATTTAAATTTCTATTTGATTTGGTTCTATAATAATAATAATAATAATAATAATAATAGAATAATATTTTTCTTGGTTTTGAGATAGGGTTTCTCTGTGTGGCCCTGGCTGTCCTGGAACTCACTTTGTAGACCAGGCTGGCCTCGAACTCAGAGTTCCGCGTGCTTCTGCCTCCCGAGTGCTGCTATTAAAGGTCGGCACCATCACCACCTAAAGACCAGTTACCTTTAAATTAACTTTAGAAGCTAAATTATTGTGGAAGTACTTTTATATAAATCTCCTTATGGCATTTTTATGTTGTAAGAACATAAATTTCTCCTGGTGTCTTACTTCAGCTCTTTATTGCTGTGAAGAGACACCGGGACCAAAGTAACTCTTACAAGGGAAACGTTTAATTGGGGCTGGCTTACAGTTCAGAGGTTTAGTCCATTGTCGTCATGGCAGGAAGCATGGTGGCATGCAGGCAGACATGGTGCTGGAGAAGGAGCTGAGAGTTCTACATCTTGATCCACAGGCAGCAGAAGGAGACTGTCTGCCACACTGGGTGCAGCTTGAGCATAGAAGACCCCAAAGCCCACCCCTGCAGTGACACACTTCCTCCAAAGCCCAGGCCTCCTAATAGTGCCATTTCCTATGGGCCAAGCTTTCACACACATGAGTCTGTGGGGACCATAACTATTCAAACCATCACACCTGGGATTCTGCTGAGAATGAAGAGGATACCAATTATTCAAAAAATTATTTGTGTGATTGGGTATGTGGAGGCTGGAGAACATCTTGTGGAAGTCAGTTCTCTCTCATCGTGTGGTCCCAGGAATAGTACTCAGGCTGGTGGCTTAACAGCAAGTTTCTGTCCCATTGCACCGTCCTGCTGGGCCTGTTTGTTTCCATTTAGATTTCAGGGCTCTGAGTGGGTAGTGGACAACAAATACTTAGTACATTTAGTAGACACAGGGTACACCCTACCCCTGAAGTCCCACAGACTGTAAGAAATGGGAAGAAAGTAAGTAGGTTGGCGGCAGCACCAGTGTCAGTGTGGGATGGATGGTCTTCCACAGTCTCACTGTGGCTGTCTCTGTTTGTCATCAGCAGCTCTGTGCCACCACAGTACCATGTGCACAGTCTTCGAGTCAGACTTGAGGTGAGATCTTACAAGCCAGGACTGAAATGTATCAGGAAGGTGGCATTGGGGGAAGGTCCAGTGCATCCTCTGTCCGGACTGACACATCACTGCTGTTGGGCAGGGGTGGGGGTGGGATTAGGGGGTTGTAGCATCTCCTGCATCTTGAATCCAGTGCTCTTCTTCAGAGAGTGTCTGAATCTCTAAAGAGCATTGTTCAGGGAGCTGTACTAGTCTGACTGGAGACTGTCTCTTGTTCCTCAGGAAATGCTCTCTGGTGTGGTGGTCATCTCTAGCAAGGACTCTGTCCAGCACCAGGGAGTGTCTTTGACAATGGAAGGGACTGTAACCCTCCAGCTCAGTGCCAAAAGCGTGGGTGTGTTTGAAGCCTTCTACAACTCTGTGAAGGTAAGAGCCAGCGCAGCACTGTGGTCGTCTGCACTTGTCACGTGCAAACTGTCGTTACTTTGCAAGGTTCATGGTCCTCACACTTTCAGTTGTTATAGAGCACACATATGTTGCTTCTGTATCCTGCTAGCAGATATTTTCTTGTGTAATATCCCCGGCTGGTACTTGAGATTAGAAGAAACTGACTTCAGTCTTTGAAGAGAAATGCTTGTGGCTTGTGGTCCTTGCCTTGCTCTGTCAGACTTTCTTGCTAACTCTGTACACTGCTCCTGTTGAACTTCACTTCAAGAAGTGGAACTGAACAACGCACTGGGAGCACGGAGCTCCAAGTTTTTGTTATTTAGGGTAGAAATTGTTTTATGTTCTAGAAAGTTCCCCAAATTTAGAGTTTCTTTTCCCTGAAGGCCATGTGAGCTCTGTTCGAGGAAACCAGTTAGGAGGAGAATGTGAACTTGGTTAGGTTTAGTAGTGTCCTGTGTTTTTGCGTCTGTCTAATTTTAATCCATTAAGAACTTTCCTGGGGTGACATTAAAGCAAAGATTTAGACACATGAAAGCATGTGGATGTGGTGGTATATGTTTGTAGTCTCTGTACTCTGGAGGCTGAGCCGAGACCATGAGAATCTAGACTTTGAGGCCAGTCTTGATTATGTAGGGAAACTGTTTCAAAATAAAATGAACTGAAATAGAGAATGTAAAAATTGGACTTAGTGGTAGTCCTATTTTTCTCTGTGTGGACCCACTGTGAGGGGTCTATGTGGGCAGCTGGGGCTGGAGGAGAGACCTGCCCTGCCCTGCCCAGCCCACAGGGCTGCAGTGCTGAGTCCTGGCTGAGGGCTGTGGGAACTGGGGAACAATGCTAAGATGCCAGGTAAGGAATAGCCCTGGCCTGCTGTTGGCCAACCTGGCCAGACAGCTTCAGTGATAGGTCAGCTTACTTATTCTGCATATAAGGTTGTTAGGACAGTCCAGTGAGGTGTTTGAGCAGGAAACAGGCATACATGCTTTCAGTTCCTACTGTGTACAGCACCTCAGTGCCTGATGTTTGAAATGACCATTATTGGGCCAGTGAGATGGCTGAATTTTATCCTGAGGACCTCCACAGTGGAAGGAGCAAACTGACTTCCACAAGCACACTGTGGTGTCATGTATGCACCCCCCCACACACACTAAATTAATTAATTAAAAGTAGTAAGAAAAAAATTTTAAAGAAATGAACGGTTCATTTTGTGCAGATTTAAAATACAGCAGCAGCTTGCTGTTCATGTCCAGCTCCAGCACTGTGCTACTGAGACACAGGGCAGCAGGGGCTTCCGTGTGTCTGGCGCTCGTAGGGCTGCAGAGAGACAGACAGTGTGTACTGAAGGCTGAAGCTGCTTTGTGTTGACAGCCGATCCAGATTATCAACAGCACCATAGATGTGCTGAAGCCAGGGAAGCTCCCCAGTGGCAAGACGGAGATTCCTTTTGAGTTTCCTCTGCATGTGAAGGGCAGCAAAGTCCTGTATGAGACTTACCACGGCGTCTTTGTCAACATTCAGGTGAGCTCCTAACCCCACGATAGCTTCATTTTCCTACTGAGAACCAGCTTGACTGTTTTCCCTCACTGAAATAGCCAAACTCAAGTCTAACAATGGATTGGTTCCAAGGCTGCTCATGTGAATGCTAGATCGATTTCTCATTTTGTCCTGTAACTGCATTTTGTGTAGACTGTTACTGTTTCTGCAGTGCTAGAGATTAAACACTGGGCCTCACACAAAACCCTGAGCCCCTGTGACCCTTGAGTAGGAGCCATGGTTATAACTTCCTCTTTGAGGCTCCTTTGTGTCATCGCATGTTTCTTAGGCCACAGTGACACCACCAGAGGTACAGATCTGCTTCAGCCTCTTTCTGGCACCAGCACTAACTTTTCTGTTCTTATGAGTGTCTGTCTGTGTAATACCCAAAGGCTGCTGCTTCAGCATAGGCTGTACTCTTCACTGAGCAAACCTTGTAAATGAGAGGAAGTGGATTTATGACTTCCTCTCCACCTCTGCTGGTGAGGGATGCCTTTCACAGTTGCTATTGTCTCAGGAGCAGAGCCCAGTCATGACTCAGGCAGAGAAAGAGCCCCTTCCTTCATTTACTGCAAAGAAAGGTAGTTTTGTGTAGTTGGCTTTGCAGCAGCTCCCTTGCTAAGTGAAAAAACCTGCAGTCTTAGGATCCACAAAAGGCAGAGATTGGAAAGTTGTTTGATTTGTTAATCAAGTGTCAGTTGGTCACATCTGGACTTAGTAAGTTCCACTCATTTGCTCAAAATTTAGCACGTTTAAAAATCCCAGGACATTTGGAAAGGTTAACTAAAGGCTTAGTCTTGTGTAACTTTCATGATTTGTTTAAAAACCTGTCAAGGTCAACTGCATAGGATGGTGTACTCTATTGTAGAACCTACCTTTCTATGAAGAAAACATCAGTCCTTTCTCATACACGTGTTTCAAGCACACTTGTTCATGAATGCTAACACATACATGCATACACACATAAAAATAAAAATTTAAAAATGGTGCTAGAAAAAGAGTTCAGCAGTTAAGACTGGGTACTGTTCTTGAAAACACCCAAGTTTGGTTCCTGGCACCCACATGAGGCTGCTCACAACTACCTGGAACTCCAGCTACAGGGCATCTGATGCCTCAGGTCTCTGTGGGCACCTGCATTCATATGCATATACCCAGAGACACACACATCACTCATACAATTAACTTTAAAAAAGTGAGTGGAAGGCTGCACCATGGCTCTGCAGGTAAGGATACCTGCTGCCAAGCCTGAGTTCTGTCTCTAAGTCTTGCATGGTGGAAGGAAAAACCAACTCCCTAAGTGATCCTCTGACTTCTACATGTGCATTGTGGTGCACATCGTGTACCCTACACACCAAATAAAATGGAAATTTATTAGAATAATATCAGATTTTCTGATCATATCTTTTGTTTATTGTCACTTAAGAGAAGAAACTGATTTACAATTAAATTGGAAGTCTTATCCTTTTCCAAATGCTGCTAAGAATACAATGTGCCGTGTGTGCCGTTTGCTTTTGTATAGATGGTGTATGTGTTGCCCTGACAGTATTAGTATGGGTAATTCTCTAGTCCCCAACTTTTCCCTTGGTCATCAGATTTTCCCACTTTAGGGTTAACCTCAGTTACAACATGGAACTATATATAGCCCAAAATATCTCAAAAGTTTGTAAAGATGTGATTTCTTGTAGCTGAACCTAAGCTGTATCTCCCCATGCAGTGCTGGGGTGGGGACCCAGCTGTATGCATGTTAGGCATGTGCTCCATCACTGAGCTGCATCCCAACCTTGCCATCCTTTGTCACCTGTATTTATTTTCTGAGTCATTTCAAAGTTAGCTGCAGAGTCTATGTATACTTTATGTCTTAGGACTTCAGTATCCATTTCCAAAAACCTGGTGACTTATCATAAATAGCCATAGTTACTATCATTATTAAAATGAACATAAATCCTCAAACAATTTCTAGCTGATATGTAAATGTATCATTTTATTGTAAGCAAATCTACTTAACAGGAACTGGGGTTACAGCTTTTTGCTCTATCTCATATATCCACCCATATATCCATCCGTCCATTCATCCATCCTTCATCCATCCACGCATCCACCTTCATCCATCCATCCATCCCATAATCCATCCATCCATCCACCCATCCATCTACGCATCCATCCTTCATCCATCCATCTATCCATTATCTATGCATTCATCCCACCATCCATCCATCCATCATCTATCCATCCATCCCATAATCCATCCAGCCATCCATCCATGTATCCGTCATCCATCTATCCATCCATCCATCCTTCATCCATCATCCATCCATCATTCATCCATCCATCATCTATCCATCCATTCAGCCTTTATTTAACAGGTCTTTTCCTAGTCTCCTTGTTTGTCAGTAAGCAAATGTCATCTAGAAAGGACAGTGACTTCCTTTCTAGGAAGGTCACATGGCTTATCTCAGCATAGGGATTCCCCAGGTATCATTTACAGCACCCATTTCTTGCCATGCCTCCTCTGAGGATTACATTAATGTACATAGGTACATTACTCAGAATAAAAGCTTTGTTGTTAAGTCCTAATACTTTCTCAAATTATATACACATAAGGAACTTTTCCATTTATAATTTGAGTTATATTGTAATAACATCATGTAAAAAGTCATGAGACAAAATAAAGGGTTTAAAACTGTAACCTGCATTAAAATCTTGCTTGCCAAGGCTCAGCTTGGTTGTTATTTCTTTCTGAGTTCTGCTCTTGTGGCCATACTGGCAAGAGTTTATATTATGACACAGATGAATAACAGTACATATTCAGAGTTAATTTATAAAGTTCTAATCTCCCTCTTTACAGTTTAAAATTGTGTGTGTGTGTGTGTGTGTGTGTGTGTGTGTGTGTGTGTGTGTGTGTGTG